>VUQH01054628.1:10124-43289 GCA_015106775.1 Etroplus canarensis | reverse complement strand
CAGGAAATTATTTTTTTTTTTTTTTTTTTTTACTAATTAATGATGATTTAACAAGCAAAAAACATTCCACAGAATTCTGCAGATTCCCCCCCTGCATCATCTTTTTCTTTTTCTTTCAGCTGCTCCGAATAGGGGTCATCACAGCAGGTCGTCTGCCTCCACCTCACCCTATCTCTTGCATTCTCTTGTGTCACTCCAACTCTCTGCATGGCCTCCTTCACTACATTACTATGAACCTCCTCTATGGTCTTCCTCTTTTCCTCCTGCCTAGTATCTCCATCTTCAACATCCTTTGCCCAGTATATCCACTATCCCTCTACTGCACATGTCCAAACTTTCTCAACCTTGCTTCTCTCACTTTATCTCCAAACTTCTCAACCTGAGCTGTCCCTCTGATGTATTCACTTCTGATCCTGCCCATCCTGGTCAGTCCCAGAGAAAATCTCAGCATCTTCAAATCTGTCACCCCCAGCTCTGCCTCCCGTCTTTTCATCAGTGCCACTGTCTCCAGACCATACACCATGGCAGCTCTCACTACCATCTTGGAAACCTTCCCTTTCATTCCTGCGGCTATCCTTCTGTCACAATGCACCCCTGGCATTTGTCTCCATCCACTCCACCCTGCCTGCACTCTCTTCTTTACCTTTCTTGTGCTTTGTCTATTGCTTTGGATGGTTGATCCCATGTATTTAAAGGCATCCATCTTCGCTACCTCTACTTCTTGCATCTTTACTATTCTACCTGCCTCCCTCCTTTTTTGTCACTATGTTTATTGTCTTTTTCAAAATTTTTTCACAAACAAATAACATATACACATTACACACACACACACACACACACACACACACTGCATACCCTTGCATCATTTTTCAATTTGAATAAACGTAATGAAATTGGATTAATTAACAAATTAAGAAGGAAAATAATAGCTTCTACTAACTTTCATTCCTCTCTTCTCCAGTGCATACCTCCATATCTCCATATTACAAAAACAAATCAGACAGATTAAGCTCTGTGGAACCACCTGCAGTGGATGATCTACATTTATAAATTGCTCAAATACACACATGGTTTGCATATGTACAGTATCTGTTCTAGCTTTACCTTTTTATATATGCAATATAGCAATACAGCGTTAATCAACATCACAAAAACAAAATCACAAGGTCTGGGTTTTGAATTCAGTTCATCTAGGAACTTTCAACTTTCTCTTGAATTTATCTGCCTTGGAAGTGTATGCATGTTATAAGAAACTCTTATGGTAGCTTGACAACAAAGTTGGCATTCGAAACACAGCTTTGCAAAATGCTTCAGGTCATACTTTGTTTTTGACTAAATGTCTTTAGTGAAAGAGTCAGAGAAATGATAGGTACACCTGTGACAAACTGATTATATTGTCTTTCCACTCATGCCTGTCTGCATTAGTTAGCAGTCTACTGAGATGGAAGTCCAGACAAGCAATTATAGAAATGTTCCCACACATTTAGGACACAGAACTAGATATCCTTCTTTCAGCACTGTAGATTGCTGAAATAAAGTTATATGATTTTCTAGAAGCTGCAGGTGGTGGTTTGCCACACTGGGGTGCAGACAGGTTTATCAGCCAAAACACTGACAGTTAAAATGAAAAACACTGATTATCTCACTCGAGGCACAGCACTGCAACTCTGCTCAGGAACAGCTTGAAGAACACAACAAAGAGCCCATGGCATTAACCAGGCCTCCCAACTTCCCAGGTCCCAATTCAATCAGCATCCATGGGATGCGCCTGAACGAGCCCAATCAAAGGAGGCTCCACCCTGCGACCCACTGCACCAGAAGGATATGCCGCCAAATTCCCATGTTCTTTTCCAGATGGGGCAGAGCTTTGTTCATGGCATGACATATAAGGAATTTAAAGACATTGGGTTTCTTTTCAGTAACAATAATAAGTCTGTAAATAAACATTTTTATAATTCACGGAATAACAGACATCAAAAATCCAACAAAGGGATAATTTTGGTGTCACTATGGAAAAAATTAGGTGCAGTACTGCAATTACATTGAATATTTTCAAACTTTAGTCTACTCCATTTATGACCAGTCAACTTTCAATAATGCAACCAGACACAAGTATTTAAAAAGTTTAGTCTCTCTATGTGCTGGTGCATGAATTAACACTGGCCTCTGGGTTTTAAGTAAATGGACTGCAAGTTTGCACTTTAGTTGCCTTAGGTCCTACGAGTCCAATTGGAGGGTTGGACAACCATTTACTCTCTCTCAGTCTGGCTTGTCTGGAACTAGGGCAGCCCATCTCACAGCAGCAACTTACGTAAACACAGAACTTCTAACAGTTTGGGATGCAGGGATACACTTGATATTAAGTCAGTTACAGGTAAAGTATACAGCTACATCAGACTAATTCAATATTAAAAACTTGCATAATCAAACCTGTGTGTGGCATGCCGAAACACATGAAAAAGCTCACCGACTACAAATGCAGTTGGCTGCTAATAAATCTTTCACATGTAACTCTTAAAAAAGCACAGGACTGTTAAGTCTGTGAAGCCACAGACTGTTGCAGTTTAAAATAACTAACATAGTTGCTGTTTGTCTGAACCCTCAGCCTCCACTGGGGACTTCAAAACTTAATATGGAACTGGGTATCTTCATTTTGAAGGGATGAGCAGAACTCAATAAGAATGTGCATCTAACCAGTGCCAGTTTGTTTTGGCAGCAGATAACACCAGAGCCACAGATGCACAGAAAGAGCCTCTGGGTTCAACAACTTATTTTCTTTCCTCTGCAAATTCTTAATACAGCTTTCATGACCTGGGAAGAGACAGAGAGCTAAACATGTATATCATGCATTCCACGCAGGCTAGTGGAACCGAAATGCTAAAAGGTCAAAGCAACTTCAACTCACGGCCCAGTGAACACGAAAAGACTGTCCATGGCTATAAATAAGACAGCTTTAGTCATTAGCATGCCATCAAAATTTCAGACACTGGCATCACACTCAAATTCCAATTATTAAATGATACATTATAAAGATACTGAAAAACAATAGAGTTTTAGTTTAGAAAGGGAGTCTATCCAGGAAAATTAAGATGTCTTTTGTATGTGGTTGAAATTGTGATGCTAAATTGCTGCTAACAAACACTTGAAGTAGAATGAGTCGGCACTTGAAAGCAGTGGCCCATACTGAGCAAACTAATTGGTTTTTCCAGTGTGCTCAGCCCCTTCCCAACATCACAAGGGAAACTGATTCAGTGACACTAACAAGCTTAACTATAAACTTCTTCCTGTTTTGTTTATGCCACAACTGTTTTCTTTGTTTGTCGGAATTTTTGAGGTCAGTGCAGCCTGAGTAAACTATGATTTTGTCTAAAGTCTGGCTAGCGCCTCACAAATTGCCAGCAGAATGAAACTGGTTGCTTTTTCTGGGGATGTCAGTTATATAGTATAGTATTGCCTTTAACAAGAAGACTAAATAGATATTTCTCAATGGTAATTTAATCACATTACCTAATCCCTATAAACAGATATCTACATTTGTATATGCAGAATCTGTAGATAGGTTGTGTGGACAAGGTTTTTGGTGTCAGAGTATTATCTGGTTTCTATTTGTAGTTTGTTTGTAACCTGAAATGGTATTGCATGTATATAAACAGTCCCAGTGAAGACGAAAAGAAAAAAATGAAATCGCCGGAGCATTTGCTATCTCAAAAGCATCTGCTTTCATCTTATAATGATTTAGTTTTTTAAAAATTTGCTTTTCAAAATACTTTAATATATTTATTTGCAAGCAATCAACAGTGCAAAGACGTCCTACACATCACTGGGTTAACTGGCATTCCCATAACAGTCATCCCCTGAGACTCAGTCATCAAGGATGCACATGACATAACTCTGGCGATGTCAGGCAGCTGCCGTATCTGGTCTTAGTTCAGGTAAGAAAAGAACTGAGAGACTCCCATTTGTCATTGAAGACAATCACACGTGGTTAAAAGCTCCCGAGGGAAAAGCTAGTAAGCGGACAATTAGTTTAAAGTATTTTGGTACATGCATTATATCAACTGGACAAAAGGTATCAAGAATTTCATGGCAGAAATACATTCATAAATAAGTTAAAAAATAATTCTGTACTTTTGGCTTTTTTTCAGAGTTTGACAGCCCACTAGGTTAGACAGATCGTTTTTTGGAGAGTTTTAATATGTCAAACTCAGTGCATATGATATCTTGGTTACAATCCTTTAATAAAACATAAACACATTTAAACCAATAGTTTACTTAAAGTATGTCGACTCAAGATAAAGAAATACTATATTGTATTACAAGTGAAAATATATAATCATTGCTGTATAAATGATCAAATAATAGGGTCTAATTCTGAATTTGCTCAAATGTGAAAATTGCTAGCTGAATGGGGGCTAAACATACCAGTTCTTGGGCATTTCAGAAGTTATTTGAACTTCTCCTGTGGGGATGCAAGTGCTAATCTTTGAGCAGGTCCAAGTGATTATAAACAGCTTAGGGTGAATGAAAGTTATGTTATAGTAAAATGTTTACTAGACAGTGCTTTCTAAAAGGCCAGTTCAAGTGTTCAGATCTTTTCTGTTTTATATAATATTTTAAAAAAGCTGTTTTAAGAAGCAAAGCACCCTGAAACTGGCTGATGATTTAATAAGAGCGCTTCACTGAATCTGACATGGAGACATAGCTTCAACCACAACTCGGTTACAGTATGCTTAAAAGAAAAGAGTTGCTGAATGTCAGCCGTTACCCCGTGCAAAACAGGGCCTCTCAAATTTAACCTTCACCCCACCCCAGTGAGCCCATGAGAATAACTCAGCAGAGCTAGAAAGTGTCTGACAGGAGGGCCTTGTTTCCAGGCACTGGGGTCTATAAAGTCCTTACTTAGAGCAAAAGATAAACTAGCTCAGTTTAACATCATGTTACCAAGAACTTCATGTTTCTCAAATCAGTTCAAAACCCTAATGTTTGAATTTAAAATTTGAATTTGTGAAAACATCAGAGGGTCATTTATATTATGAATATGTGCCATTTATTAATGCTCTCAATGTAATTCTTATAGAATAATTATGAGCTTCAATTCTACAAGTTCAGAACTTAAACATAAAACCACAGTGTTTATGAAAATATTGTAATTTTTCTTTATTAGATTGTAATGGCGGAGTGACTGCCTCAATTTCCTCCACTGCCCACCCCCAGCGAGTGGACCACTTGAGAGCTCCCTTGACAGGCTGGCGACCTGCACTGGGTGTACTCAAACTCGCGCCCAATGCCAGCTGGGATAGGCTCCAGCCAACTTTTTTCAATAAACATGTGAAAATGACTCAACTCAGTTGTAATGTGCTTTATGCCTTCACGAAAGATAGTTGTAGCTTACTGTAATTGATTCAGAATGGTGATCAGCTTAGGATGAACGTTTTCACACAGGAGTGTGGCTGCTTGCAAAGTCACCAAACTGTGCGTAATTCTTTATAGCAAGGCTTTCTGACAACAGAATTTTACAGAGAGCAGCCCAAGTGCATAACTGCAGTCCAGTAAGCTGGAAAAAGAAGCTGCAGAACTCACCTTTGTAGAAGATTCTGATGTAGCTGATCACCATGTGTGCATATGCAAGGATATTTTTAGGATTTTTTTTTGTGAGGCCACTGTAAAATATGCTGCTCTGAATGCATTTGCATTTTTCTTTTATTCAGTTCACCGTAGTTTTTGGGCTGAAACAGCAGTGTTTTGTGGGATAAAGAAAAGTTGGAATGGGTTGGAATGGTACAGGATCCAGATCATCCCCAGTTGCACAGTGTTATCCCTATTTTCAAAGGAGCATAAGTGATGAAAGTGAGAGTCCAGTTCTGATTTGGTGCAGCCCCAAAAAGGCTAAATATGACTAAAAAAAAGGAATTTAAAAGACAAAGGTCTGTGGCTCAGGAGGAAACGCAGGTTGTCTTCCAATAGGAAGGTTGGAGATTCGATCCCTGGCTTTTCCAGTCTACATGCTGAAGCATCCTTGGGCAAGACAAGGAAAACTTGTCGTAAAGGGCATTTAAGTGCTCAGTTAGAGTAGAAGACCGCTATATAAGCACCAATCCATTTACTATTCTTATTATATTGTTGCCAATAAAATGAAAAGTGGGTGAAAACCTAGTTTTAACTTCATCCCCAAAGCTCAGTAATAAACATCTTATCTGTCATTAATTTGCGAAAAACATACTGTATAAAAAAAATCATTTAAAATAAATAGATAAACAAGTAGGTAAGTAAGTAACTTCCTGAAAAGGTATAATAGCCATTCAAATGCTATAAGGCTCCGAATATTGATAAGTTAATTATTAATATAACTACTTAATAGTTAACATCTTCAAATTGCTTTTTTATTAACAGCCCAAAAATTTGAAAATACTTTTAAAGACATGACAAAGCCATCTTAGATTTGGGAAGCTCTCAAAGAGACTGCTCAGTCTAAAAACAATCAAAAAAACATACGAATAAAAAACTCAAAAAATAACCCTCGGCTGGATCTAACTATTCGTTATTTTAGTTAAAAAAAACACGCAGTCAATACTGAAAAGGAAAATGTATCCCTCTTGGCTTACCATCAAAGCTGCCATGTTCTGTACAATATTCAAGCAGTTTGCCGTAAGTCTCCAAAGAAGGACGAAAAACAAAAACACCGGAGTTGAAGCAATCAGGCCAGCCAGGGTCAGGAGCAGCTGACAACTCCTCTCTGTCAAACAACTCATCTATATTTGAAAGCACCTAAGATGCACAAAGTACACATGTTAATCAACACCAATAATGTGCTGTGTCTTGAGTTTTTGATCTAAGTAAAATGCTCAGTTAGTCTCACCATAGTGTCTGCATCCATGAAAACACATTTAGAGTAATGTGTGAGGGTCCAACAGTGGAGTTTGGTGAAGGTGACGCCCAGTTCGGGTCTCTTCATCATGGCCAGGTGTGCAGTGTCACCGCTGTCCAGTACATCCACCAGCTTCACCTCATCATAGACCCTCTTCAGCACAGACCTAATGATTTACAATACTATGAAATGAATCACCATCAACCATCCAGGTGGAAAACAAGAGCTAACAGGTATGATTCAGTAATGTGGCGCCACTGGTTGTAGGTGAGGTTTCTTACTGGCAAGGCTCTGATACTTGTGGACCAATGAGTGCCACCAGCTTCTTGGATGTGTTGTGGTTACGGAGGGATTTGCCCAAAACCATGGCACCCCGAGCATAGCTGTCATTGGTAGCTAATGTCACAAAGGCCTGATCTGTAAAATAAGAAAACTGAATTAAAGCAAATAAACTTTAAGTGCAATTGTATGTATGGATAATTCTTGACACACACACACACACACACACACACATATATATATATAGATATATAGATAGATATATAGAAATATATATACACACACACACACACACACACACACACACACACACACACACACACACATCCTATAATAACAAAAGTATTGGGCCACACCTAATAATCATTCAGTTCTGATGTTTCAATTAGTCCCATTGCTACAGGTGTATAAAAATCAAATCATACATCCAGCCATGCACTCCACCTTTACAAACATTTGTGAAAAAATGGGTCATTCTAAAGAGCTTACCAAATTTGAATGGGGTATAGGATGTCACCACTGCAACAAATCAGTTTGAGAAATTTCTTCCCTCCTAGATATTCCACGATCAACTGTTGGTGGTAATATTGTAAAGTGGAAGCAATTCAAGCCATGAAGTGGCAGACCACGTAAAATTACAGAGTGATTACTGAAGATCACAACGCTCTTCTGACTCAGTAACTCTGGCATTAAAATCAGCACAAAAACTCTGTGCCAAGAGATTTCACAGCCAAGCATCTGTATGAACGCTTTAAATCACCAAGCACAATGCCAAACGTCACATGGAGTGGTGTAAAGCACACTGCCACTGGACTCTGGAGCAATGGAAATGTGTTCTTTTGAGTGACGAATCACTCCTCTCTATCTGGCAGTTGGATGGACAAGTTTGAGCTTGGCAAATGTCAGGAGAACGTTACCTGCCTGACTGCACTGTGCCAACTGTAAAGTTTGGTGGAACAGTGATAATGCTATGGGGTTATTTTTCTGGGACTGGTCTGGGCCCCTCAGTTCCAGTTAAGAGAAATCTTCATGCTTCAGCTTACCAACACATTTTGGACAGTTCTTTGCATCCAACTTTATGAGAACAGTTTGGGGATGGCACTCATCTGTTCAGCATAATTTTGCCTCAGTGCACACAGCAAGGTTCATAAAGGCATGGTTGGCTGAGTTTGGTGTAGACAAGTCTGGATGACTGGCATGCACAGAGCCCTGACCCCAACCATACTGAACACCTATGGGACAAACTAGAATGAAGATTGTGAGCCAGGCCCTTTCATCCAACATCACAAAGATTCTTCTGGATGAATGGGCAAACATTCCCACAGGCACAATCCAAAATCTTGTAGAAAGCATTCCCAGAAAATTGAAAGCTGTTATAGCCTCAAAGGGAGCCCCAACTCCATATTAATGCCTATGGATTTAAAATGGGTAGGTGTAATGTGTAGGTGACCCAATACTTTTGTCTATACAGCGTATAGTCTCAGGTCTCCTTCAGCTGGTTCAACTATGGTTTCTATGGTTTATATAGTGTATAATTTAGGCACATTCTCACATTCATATTCTTTAAATATGTTGTAAAGTCAACAAATGCATCTCATTTAAAGATTCTCCATGATTATTCCAAACACAAATGATAATGTTTTCACAGTCTTTTATTATTATTTTCTGATTTGTGATCCCATTCACTGCTGTTTGCTTATATACAATGGTACAAGTCTAATATGTACAATAGTTCAAATAACGACTGTAACATGAAGTACAAAACACCCAAACTGAGAGGAAGAACAGGCAAAACCAGAAATGGACTCAAAATGGTAAGTCAGTCAGGGGACATTGTTCTTTCAGGGTTGTAAATAAAGTTTTCCACTTGAAAAATGTTATTTTCCCCCAGTTTACACACACTGCACACATCTTGACAGTTATCTTCAGGAATAAGAAACATACACCAAATAACAACATCAGGCAACTATCATAGGTCGTTCCCCTTTAGGTGAAGTGCTTCTCCGTAGATTGTCTGAAGTATGAATGCTCCAAACAATCAGCATCTTTGTCATTTCAAATGCTTTTGAATAAGCAACATGATCTACCCTCAGTGAAAGTTTTCAAGCTTGTTTCAAGTTTTAGAGAAAGCTGCAAACACCCAGTAAAGTACTAAATAGCTCATTAAGGTGAATTTTATTTGTAATGTGGCATCTACTGTGTACCACCACTTCAGGCTGCTGGGAGAAAAATCTGTTAGCTACCTGCCAAGTCAAGTCTTAGAACAACGGGTAGCCTGTGAGAGGACATATAAACTGAGATGATGAAATCAGTCTGGCAGCTAGGATGATTGTGTGACTGTAGCATTCAAGCCAATACCAATCCCACTTGGGTTGTATGTTAGCCCCTTGGCAGTATATGCCACCAATAATAAGGAAAGAAAGCACAAAACATAGAGTATGCATGACATGTTAATGGGCTGGTGTTTCTATAAGTTTAGGCCAGTCAAAGAACAATGGTTCCAAATACCATGGCGTGCCAGGAAAATTTCTTCTGTCTCACTGCCTCCACACAGTGACACACCTCCTTTCTCTCACGCCCCTTTTTCAATTGGTGGAAAGCCTGCTGGAGCATTAATGTCACATAATAATAAATATATAACAAAAACATACACTTAACAAAGACCTAAAACAGGAAAATTAGCTCAGCCACAGCCCAGGTTTGACTGAAGTCACCATCCAGGCTGCAAATGCCTTCCACTTTAACTGAGGGGACAGTTCTCGGTAAGCTTATACCACAAGTGAGAGTTGAGTTATGGAGAATCAAGATGGACATCAAGATAGTGGCACTCAAACTAAGGTCCAGGGACCGTAAAGGGGTCAAAACAGAACCCTGTGAAAGGATTTCATCTCACTGTTTCCACTGAGGTTCTTTTTGACAGTTTGCTTGTGTATCACATAATGGAGCAAACAGTTAAAACCTATAGGAGGTCATGTTACAGTCATTATGCCATACCATTAGGTGAGAGAACAATACAAATAAAGGCTGAATGTAGCCAATTTAAGAATACAAACCGCTCATACAGAGAGGCAACTGCTGAACAACATATTACTACAACAAACAGAGACTCTCGGCATGTAAAAGTAACAAATGACTGCCACTTTGACCATATTAGCTACACATTTATATTTAAAATTGCCAAAGTCAGGGACATTTTCTACTCTCAAAACTTGGTGGAAAACATGCAGGAGTCGTCTTAATAAAAACAACGGCTCCCTATATCCCTGTCGAGGTGTGGAGCGTTAAAATGTTACATACCAGCCATGACTGACGAAGAAGTCGAAGCTACTTTGTAGCCTGGACTTGAAGGCAGCAGCTTTGCGCGGCGGAAAGGAGCGACTAAATATACAGAGGCGGTTTAAATACCACGATGACGTCACGTGACAGCCTCCACACACACACACACACACACCCACCTGCACCCAACACGGTCCTCCACTCTGCTCCAGCACTGCAGTCTGTCCGACTTTTCACAGGTTTGCAGGCACAAAAACTTACACAAAAAGTAACAACTTTTGAACACATTGTGTATTATCCCCCCCTAAAGTAATGTCAAGGTTGCAATTCTAAAAAGGGGGGGAGAAATGAGTCAGAGACTCCAAGTGGCTCCCTTGATCCCTTGATCCCTTTATCATCTTTAGTTATAGTGACAATCGAGAGACGTTCCAATCCACTCTCCATACCAATGCACCTTACTGTTTGCCAACTGCTAATAAAAGTTACTAGAACAACAACAATATTTGGTTAAAGAAGGCAGAGTAAATTGTTTGGGAGGATTTGAGTGTTTCTGAGCGATGTTCCAGGCCACACTCCATACTAGTTGGTGGCGGTGATGCACCTTGCTGTTTACTACAACAACAGCAATGATGCACTGAGTCCAGGAACAGCATGTCCTATAATAAACATTAGGCATTCTGTCGCCACCTTGTGGAACGTGGGCCCTACAGCAAGGCAGGAAAGCACAGTTTAGGACAGAAGTTGGCATTTTCAAGAGATTTTTTGACCAAAAGAATCTGTGGTGATCCGCAAAACACATTTGAGCCTTATAATGAACCTGAAGCAGCCTATTAGATTGAAAATCACATTACTAATAGGTGTAATTAATTAGAATATTTACCACTTGTGACTGCTCTGTAATGGGCTGTTTAATTATTTATCACTTTAACATTGATTTTCATACAATAAAAGCATATTTTTTGTTATATTTGTGAAATTATAGAACTAAATTGCGGGAAATTGTACAAAATTTATTGACTCTGACAGTGGTGTCAGAAAGGCGAATGCTGTCCAAGTTAAAGAATATTGGGTAACCTTTCACACCCTCTCCATGATGTGCTGTAGCACACAGGAGCACGTTCAACAGCAGACTCATTCCATCACAATGCACCACAGAACGCCACAGGAAATCATCCCCACATCAAATGCTATAATTCCTCCCTGTAAAACCTTGACTACTTTGTTACATCGACATATATTGTATACAGTGTTTAACTTTGGAGCTATTTATGTTACATATTGCACTCAATACATGCATGTTTATATATTTTAATCTTCATTTATTTGACTTTCAGCTTTTTTTATATATAATAAAGCATCTGTAACAAAATGCAATTTCCCCCCTGGGATTAATAAAGTATTCTGATTCTGATTGTGCTTGGGCGTACTTTGAATTAAAGTTGCTAAAAAGCCATGCAGACCACTTTGAGTCCTACCTGTGGTTGTGCACATAAATACAATTAAAAGTGGTCTGATAATAAATGAACCACACAGCTGCCTAATAACTGTAAAAATAGTACAATTTTTAAAAAAGGCCATTTTAAGTTTAATTTTGACTGCCGTCCAGTTCATTATGAGGGAGTCTTGTTCTTTTTTCTTAAAGTTCATACAGCAGCAATAAACCCTCTGATCTGTAGTTCAGTTTTTTAAGAAAATCTTCTCTGGAAAACCTTTTTCCACATCAGTTTTCCCCCGATTTTCTTGACGAAAAAGGCAAACAAATATGTCTGTTGTCCTCTGTGATTTTTCTTTAATTTCAGTTTCATGGCTTGGGGGGGTCTCAAGATTAGCTGTTTATGTGAATACATTCATGGCAGCCACCATTCTTGAGGTTCAGCAACATAATAAAGTGCCAGGCGATAGATGCACATATTAAAACTTTTTCTTTCATTTCAGTATATAAGCCACACATTTTCACAATTGGATAATATAAAGAATTACTCACAGCAATGACCATTAAAAATTAAAAGAAGCTACTTCCTCCAGAGCCTCAGGTTCAAGACCCCTGGTTTAAGAGGTCACTGCTCTTACTGTATTACACAACAGTGAATTTTTTTCAGCAGATCAAGAAGTGTACTTTTAGGGAGAGATCTCACAGTTAAGGAGGGGTGATCTGTCCTTTTAATGTCTTACAGTTCAAATCAAACTAATGATATCAAGTGGCTGCATTTACAAGCTTTAAAATAGGAATATTAATACACTGCTTATGAGTCAATATGAAAACTGCACACAGTACTGTTCAAAAGTCTTGAACCACCCCCCATTTCTTTCAATTTTATTTCCAAGGAGCCAAACTTTTTTTTTTTTTAAATCATTTTTAGAGTGATCTTGAGCATTACAGTAGTTCTCCAGGCTTTCTGAAGGTCTTTGGATACTGGCTGCTTTGTCCCTCATTTTCACTCCAGTCTTTGTATCTGACCACTTTCAGAGGAATGTTTTTTTTGTTTGTTAAGCCACTTAACACTGACCTATGAATCATTCAATCATTTAAAAAAGACACCAAACACAAGGGATGAACCAGTGTTGTGTCTACACATGACAGACAATATAACAAAGAACCAATTTTAAATGGTATCTTTAGGCACTTTTTTACTTTATTTGACAGGTATAAAATATGATTTTTGTGCCAACCAGGTGATTCCAAATGAGCTATTAGCTGAATCCTTGGTATATCTCAATATGGTGTGCAGTGTATCGTTTGAGGAAACTGGACAAGTGGACGACAAAAGAAGAAATGGCAGGCCTAAAAAATCTACAGTAGATGAACAGTATTTAAAAATTATGTATTTAAGAAAAAGGAAAAAAAAATCCAGCAAAGACCTGACACAGGGCTGGAGAGATACATCTGGCCCTTCAGTTGATGCTTCATTAGAAATGTTCTCAGTGGAAGGATAGCTATCAAGAAGCCATTCTTAAGGAGGAAAAACTATGAGAAAAAGCTGAGGTATGCTAAATTACACTAGAACTGGACCAGATTAATGGCAATAGGTCTTATGTAGTGATGAATTCAAATTTTAATTTTTTGGTTCAAATTGTTGTCAGTATGTACAGAGGAGGTGAGAAAATAAGAGCAACAGTATCTACAGCCATCTGTAAACCACTGTGGAGGCTCTGTCCTGGTTTGGGGCTATATTTCAGCAAGTGGTGTTGGAGATCTTGTCAAATTTGTTGGAATGCAGAAAAGTACCGTCAGATTATAATCCAACCATGCATTACCATCAAACAAATGTCTGATTGGCAATGGCTTCATTTTTTTCCATGGCAATGATCCCAAATACTGACAGTATTTGGATCATGGAAACAACAGTCATGGATTGGCTTCCTCAGAGTACATACTTCAACATTACTGATGCAGTGTGGGATCATTTTACAGAAAATGGAGCTAAAGGCAGCCAGCATCTAAAGAAGCACTTTGGAATGGTCTTCAAGAAGACTTTAGAACTATTTGTGACGACTACTCACAGAAATGACAAGAAAGCATGCCTAAGAGAGTTCGGGCTGTACTGAAAAATAAGGACGGTTATATCAAATAGTGACTTTCAAGCTCTTTGCCTTTTATACGGTATTTCAATTTATGTTTGCACATTTCTCAATAAATTGTTGCACGTAAACTGAAACAATCAGTGAAATTTACTTTTCTATCTTCTATCTAAGAAATGTGCCAGTAAAGTTAAATTTCCTGCTGGTCTTTGGTTTCCTTATTTTCACCACTGAGGCAGATGCTTGGCAGAGGGGAGATGCTGCCAAAAAGTGCTCTTTGGTTGTCGCATGCTGTGGCCCTGTTTTGAAAATCCCTAACAACTGATATCCACACCCACCTATGCTCCACTACAGGAACAGTGCCATCTGAACAAGAGGGATCACCATGATTCAAAGAGGTACAATGAATTAGTGGGTCTTTTTTTTCTTTAAGCATTGTCTCCTTTACATAAACTGTTTTGCATGATTACATTTCAGTCTTACACTGTGTTGTATTACGCTATGTTAAAGGTTGTTGAATACATTCTAAAATGTTTTCTTCTTAATTTGTATTCAGTGCAGCAGATGATGAGCGCTAAAGTGTAAGCATTACTATTACTGTTTTGTATATTTTCCTACACATAGAAAAGGGTCTGTATACCAGACACAATATTATCGTATACACATAAAAAATTGATTCAGCATGTGGGGATGGATCATTGATTTTATTGTTTGCACTCATCTTGACATTCTGTCAAGCACAGTGAGGAAACATGGCGGGTGGTGCCCGTATCCATGGATACAGGCAGGAGATGGCTGAGAGGTTGGAGGGGCTGGGGGCTGGTACAGAGGAGCTCAGTTGGCAGGGGTCCTGGCAGTTTCGCATTTTAATAGAGGTTCTTCTGCACGTAGGCGGCAATGTACTTGACGGCCAGCATGGTCTCCTCGCATGTGGGCTTGATCTGAGACTCGGGCAGCAGGAAGCCATAACGACCAGTGTCACGCAACTCAAAGGTGTAGGAATATTTCACTCCCAGGTCGTAGGCCCAATCGTCAGAGCCTCCAGCAGCAGGGTCTAAAGGCAGATGAGGAGAGGGGGATCACTGAGATGGGGATATTCCTACAACCTGGGACAGTCTGGATGTATTTTCATACATATATTGCTTCAAGGGGGCAAAAAATAATCCTTTTCTTGAAATGGCTGTGGCTCCTGATTGCATATTGTTGCCTCTAGAGGCCATATCCCTCAATAGAGATGGGTGCATTGAGAATACACCTTAATGGATAATAACAGAGGTGAAAACAGACAATCAAGCTTCCACTGAATATACTATCTCTCAACAAAGACCACTACAGCAGCAATATAAGCTGTACTTACAGATGGTTGCAGCACCAGGTCCGCTGGTGTAGCGGGTGCCATACAGACTACGCAGTGCAGCAGAGGCTCCCTCAGCAACTTGGAGCTATAATATAAAATATAAACAAATACCAGATGTGTTAAAGGATGGATTAATAAGGTCTTGGACCATTAAAAATACGGATTTATTCATACAGATTAATGAATCCCAGTCTGCTTTAGTCCTCAAAAACATGTCTTAAACTCACTAGCATAAGTTAGAAGTCATACTGGACAATCAAAACAGCATCTGCCTGTATCAAACTGAGCAATGGTGTGTAATTGCTTATAAATATATTATTTAGAAGTAGAAGACTTCTGAATTTAAAAAATCTGGCTTTAAAGTGTACAAAAGCACAGATATAAACAGTACAATCTATAAAACACAGCCATTAGATGTTATAAACAAATATTTTCATTTTATTTTTTATTTTTATTTTTCTTTGTTTTGGTTTTTAGCGACATTTTTACTGATATTATATAAAAGGACAAAAGCTTCAGTGAGCTGGAAGAGGAAATGAAAGCCCCAGAGAAAAGCACAAGCAGGAAATGATATTTCTGGACAGACTGATGAGTTATGACAGATCCCTGGAGTTCTTTTGTTCTGTAAAGTGTCAAAAGAGAGCCTAAATTACAAGTGAGTAATAGAGAGGCAGAGACGTGTGATCTGCCTCAGTTAGTGTGAGAGCTGGAGCAGGGGTGTGAGTGTTAACTGTGCAGCACCACGGACACCCCAGTGAGAGGTAAAAGAGCCATGAGAATGAGGCATGTAAGCAGGGAGTAAATGATTTGCCGTAGCTAAGTGTGGCCCTTAGATAAGAGTCACACAGTAATGGGACTGGGTTGAGTTCTTGCTTAAGCTTTTGGAAACAACTTGAGAAATACAAAAATATATTTGTATTATATAATCTATTATTCTAAAACTCTTTATTAGCTCATATTCTAGTAACGGAGTTGCATGTCCCACATTAAAAGCTCTCAGTAATAAAGACACTATAGTATGCCTCTGATTAATATAATTCCTGTATAGATGTAACTTGTAATTTCAAATCTGCTGTCAAATTTAATCCCTATAGTTACCGTATAGGTATCTTTGACACTGATTATTATTTGAAGAGCCAAATTGTTTGAAAATATAACACCTGCTGTTAATTCAACCTGATACAGGTATATTTCCACCACAGCTTTTGCAGCACTTTAACTATGCATGTAAACATTTTAACAAGTGTAGTTATCGACCAGGCGTAGTCTGACTTAGGGTTTAAGTACTGTACACTCAGTAGAAGACTGATGCAGAAGATGTTGGCTTACCAGCTCACTGTGGTGTGCAGCCAGCTCATAGGTATAGGAGTAGGGGAAGAGTAGCAGCTGAGAGTAGGAGTGAACTGTTAGGTAGGCCTTGATAGTAGTCTTATTCTTGCGGATGAAGTCAGCAACATTCTTGACTTCAATCTCAGACTCAGGAGCAGCGCCACAGTAGGTGTCGCTGCAAGGGTAGCTGGAAGCTCCAATGGCTGCAGTGATGTAGAAAACCAACAATGAATGATTGAGTTTTACTTTTTTTTTTAATTGTAATTAAAATCTGTTACCAACTTGAATTGTGTTAAAGATTTTTAAAATGTTTTTATTTTTTGGGGGGGTCACTTATACTAAGGCTGAAACCACAAGCTGTTTAATTTTTATTTTCAAGGCCCCAAACTTCCTCGAAACCTAATACATTTCTGTACTGCCCCTTTAAGATTAAGCTATCCATATGTTGCACTTACTGCACCAGCCAGCATTGAAGTTTCTGTTTGGATCAGTTCCAATGCAGCTGGATCCAGAATTCTTGGACCGGGTTTTTCTCCACATCCTGTCCTAAAGTTCCCAAGCAGATAAAGTGCATACAACAGATGTGCATCAAACAAATCAACAAATTCTTTATGATAAAGAGTGAAGCATAATTTCTGTTAAGTAAAACAATTTAAGTTTGTACTGATTGCCACATACATTTGTGTGGGTGTATTCGTAGCCATCAACGTTAAAGACTGTCAGAACAAAGACATCCATCTCATTGAGCAGGCTGGTCATCTGAGCATCACTGCCATAGGTGGAGAGAGCCTGATGAAGAGTGGAAAAAAAGTATGTGCTGTAATAATCAGTTAGATAGGTTATATATAAATACTTGCCATGACTTTCCTGGTGTCATTAAACAATTTCCTCTCTGGGATTAACAAAGGATTCTGATTCTGATTCCATACCTCATTGACAAACCACTGGCAGAAAGCAGGAGAGATCCACTCTCTGGCGTGGATACCACAGTCCATGAAGATGGCAGGCTTGGTGGAGCTGGACTTTTTACCAAGCTGAGGTAGGTAAAGATAATAATATAACAGACAATAACAATAAGAAAACATTTACAGGTAATTGGAATATGATTTTTAAATGGCTCTTAAATTCTTTAACATTTAAGAGATAGATAGCAGGTAAGCTTGAAATACCTTGAGAACTGTCATGGGGCGCCCCTCGTAGGTGTTTCCAATCACCTCCTTGCTGACCATTCCAGCATTGGAGGAATAAATTGATTCAATCCATGTCTGGATCTAAAGTTTATAGGAAAAACATGGAAATCAATTATTGCATAAGAAATGAAAATCAGAATTTAGATCATAAAAGATAAAGTTTGTAACTCTTACCTCGCTCCAGGTGTTGTATTTGGTGTAGCTGTGGGCTCTGGGAGAGCCCTTGCTGTCAGCCTGGCCCTCAACAGCAACCTGAACATCCTGAATAAGAACCCTGAATAGGGTTTAAATAAAAATGTGTCATAATGCAGGTCGATTAAGCAGGATGCAGATAAATGTCTTTAGCTTGCCTATATATCTAGTGACCTACTCATGTTTCACGTTGCCCTGCTGCAGGATGGTGAACACCATATCAAGGTACTTGGCAGGCACACGGATGTCCACATCAATGTCAATAGTCACCAACTCAGCACTAGCTGGATTCCAATGGTCAACCTGTAGATGGCAGCAAAGTCAAGCACTTGAACAGTAAAACGTGTGCGTAAGTGTGATTGTATGTGTGACAGCAGATAGATACCGGAATGTTATCAGCCAGTTCCTTTATCACTTTCACATGTTCATCAAGCACAGGCTTCAGACGTAACACTTTATCTCTATTTTAAAAAGCGAGAGACCAAAATTACTGAATAACATCCAGAAACATTTTGGCCAACACTACTCAGTGACTTCTTTAGTGCACAGTAGCATGCTTTGCATGAACTGCAACATATAGTGGATGGAAACTGTACAAGTGCTAGCTTTTTATATAAGTTAAATCTCCTAAGGATTTATGGTGGTGGTTATGACATTTCAGCAAAATTTGCCATTACATTATGTGGCATTATATGGTAATAGCCCCATATCTCTATAATCCATTCAAAAACAATTTTATTTTTAACACAAATTCACAGTTTCAAGGGATGGAGCAAACCATTTTAACAATAATGTTCAATACTGATGAGCTTCGAGCAAAGAGATTTTGTCTGAGTACAAACATTTAAAGACACAGTTGACAATATATGGAGTTTATAAATGTTTTACACATGACTGGAATCTAGATAAATCCATTTGATTGGAGGAAAATTACATTGAACCAGAATACTGACTTTATACAGTAACTTCTATGGTCCATGAGTAACCAATGTCTATATACAGCATTATGATATGTCATCCATGATTAGAATTGCACTGCTAGTTTGTATTTTCATAGTCATCACATATACAGCAATTCACAGGAATACAACTTTTAAAAATTTGATACAACTATAACTTTACCCGTCGAAGCGAGTGACTTCAGCAAAGGCAACAGCCACCAATCCAAAAAACAGGAGGACCTTCATTTTGGCAGTGAAGTTGACCTCACCTGTGGACAGCACTTATATCCCACAGCTTGCAGTTAATCCACCAATCCCAATCTTTAATGCAGGAATATGTCATACATCCTCCCTAAAATATTTTGTGCTGTGCAACTGTTTTTAGGTGCTACGTGGAAAAATGAGAACATACATGATACACTGTCAATGATTAATAGATGCATAACGTGGTTTGGGGAAACTAAACCAAGGTCATTTGATTGTGATTCCTAACCTGTGATTAACAGTTTTCACAAGATTTTTTAAAAATAATTTGTATTGTTTTTTTGTCCAATCAGGATTACCTGTCCCTTTTTATACTTTAATAAAAAATATCAAACTTGGAGTGTATTTTTCATTTATTTATGTTTTCATATTCACAAAATGTACACCTACACAGTATGAAAATTCTATCAACAAGTTTAAATACCACAAAGAGAACCACCAAAGATACAGACAACCCAACCTGATTTTTATATTATGCCACTCCAAGACTTGGTAGCATTTCAATCTTAACATGCAAACACATATGACACATATAATACAATATAACATACAGATAACAGTTACTGAAGTCAAATATGTTACAAATATAAATTGACATGACATTTTGCCACACGTTTCCAATTATCCCATGTATACAACTACTGGCAGAGAATGTGCAGTGGCTTAGGACATTTTTAGCACTTGATCACTGTTCCAACTGGTGAAAGACCTGCTGAGCACACAGATATAGATATAATATAAATATAGTACTGCACTTTATCATTAAGGCACAATGCCAACATAATTCTGCAGAACATGCATATCTTTTATAAATAATGGGATAAGCATTCAGTAATTGTGTATAATATTTTCCAGCAGGGCCATACTACATTAATTTGGCTAAGTCCTGGATTTTTAAAAAGTGGCACTCTAATTCATTTCACAGGTCTAGATGGGAAAAAGTGCCAGCATGCTATGTGGCATGTAATAGTATATGAATAAATATTCTGCAAATTAGCATTTTACAAGGTAGTCTTACAGAGGAATATGTACACAACATTATGATCATTCTGTTTCAGTGCTTGGCAATACAGATGGGCATGGAAAAAAACATGGAATGTCTCCATCCCCAACCCTTTTAACCACAAACCAAAAGAGCAGGGAGAGGTAAATTTGTACCCCGTTTCTTTTTTCCTTTTTTTACTTAATGTCAGAGAAGGCATTACTTTTGACTGTAAGGCTTAGTGCCTCTGAGGCACGAAAAGAGAGTGCACTCATTTTGGAACTAATGCTCGAATGAGGCCCAGGACCTCCGCCTGGAGAGCAGCGCAATAGACGCAACAAGTTTTTGCGAAAGTTGTGCCCCACAAAGCTGTACACAATAGGGTTAACACAGCTGTCGACATAGGCGATGCAGATGGTGAAGGGCATGGCGGTGTCGATGATTTCCACGATGGAGCATTTTGTTACAAGTTTCATTTGGGAGAGGATCTCCATAAAGTGGAATATTTGATGAGGTGCCCAGCACAAGAAGAAGGCCAAGACAGCTGCTGCGAGCATGCGCAATACTTCATCGTCCCGTGAACGAGAGCTTTTCTGTATGTGTCTGGACCCCAGGAGCGCCCGCCCAATAAGGCAATAACAGGTGAGGATGATGATGAAGGGCACCAGGAAGGCCAACAAGACTTTCATAAGGTTGATGGCCAAACGGAGCTCTTTCAGCCATATGTCATTTTCAATAGTTGGGTACAGGA
This sequence comes from Etroplus canarensis, assembly GCA_015106775.1. Lineage (NCBI taxonomy): Eukaryota > Metazoa > Chordata > Actinopteri > Cichliformes > Cichlidae > Etroplus > Etroplus canarensis. The sequence goes on along the minus strand of VUQH01054628.1, from coordinate 22,344 downwards.
TAGCACACACTGTAATGTTAGAGTTTGTGATGTTGTGGACATCCCTGATCACTGCCGTGGGTACACTAAGCACCAAGGCAGATAACCAGATCACCACACAGGTGAGACGTGCGTACACCACAGTGCGGAACCGTCGTGATTGCACTGGATACACAATGGCGAGATAACGATCAAGGCTGAGCGCTGTGAGGAAGAAGATGCTGGTGTAGAGGTTAAAAGTCGCCAACCCCGCACTGGCCTTGCACAAGAATCCTCCAAATGGCCAATGATACCTTGTGGCGGTGAAGGTTGCCCACATGGGTAACGTGATGAGAAACGTGAGATCAGAGATTGCAAGATTGAGGACAAAAATATTGGCCACTGTCTTAAGCTTCATGTAGCAGTAGATTACAGCCACCACCATACCATTTCCAACAATGCCGATCACAAAAATACAGCCATAGATGATGGGTACTAGGGTGAAAATGATTTCATGGCTTCCAGACATGCCACATCTCAGTTTTATCCCATCTGTTGTTTCTGTTGTTAGATTTAGCATTTTCCCTTTTTCGTGCCAGATCCCTGGACTTTTAAACAGAGGGGCCTTTTCGGAAGGGTGTGGTGACTGGTACAGGCCTTGGGAGAGGGCCTCAGTGAGTCCTATAAAAGAAACACAACAAAAATGTCACAGGCAGTCCAGGAGAGGAGAGGAGTCATCATTACTACTGGCATGGCCCATAAACGCTAATCCACATGAGCACCCATGAAAGTGCTCACTCTACACCAGCTCATTAAAGACCTGAACATTAAAGCCATCCTGACGCTTTATGTTATTTCTGTAAAATAAGAAGTCATGAAAAACAGATGTTGCATGTTATTCAATATTCCAAAAATGCCCTTTAAAACGTCATTATTCAGGCAAACTGCATTCTGCCTTCTCCTTTAAATCGTCCCTCGGCTAATGAAGGGCAACAGTAAAACTGTACAATGTTTATCAAATGGTCCGTCCATCTGGGTGGACTGTCAGCACCCGGAAGGAGAACATTTATGCTTTGCATTATGACCTGTGTTAATGAAGGCTGAATAGAAACGCGTGAGCTCGGATAACAACACCATTAAACACTAAAGTACTGAGGGAGCAGAGTGGAGCGAGAAAGAGAGGTTTGAGGCTCCAGTCACTGTAAAAGACATGTCACGTTTCAAACCCTTGGTGTGCTGAGATACATTGTACCCAGCATGAGAACTTCTAATCAGCACACACCTAAACAAACAGGACAGCAGGGATTCAGCTCTGGAAACTTTGCTCTGTGAGAAAATCAAACCTGCGTGCTGTGGAAATTGGCCTCGGGGCTATTTTTTTGCTTGATTTGTATGAACAGAGAGTGAAATGGGAATATAAAAACAAATTCTCCCCCTTGTTGAACGTCTTTATGTTTAATAGAATAGCTTTTTGAGTGTCATTAGTGGAGCTGATGGAATAATATTAGCATAAGCCGCATTTATGCAACAGTATAGCTGAAAAGATCAAATGAAATTACAAAAAATAAGAAATATTTGTGGTTACAGTAAAACCAACCTGATGCCAAGAAAAACATACTAAGTACGTGAATGAAATTAACAGAAAATCTTTTTAGAAAAAGAGGTTAACTATTTTTATTATGCAAGTGAAATGTGGACTATTGTAGAAGCTGTTAGGACAGAAATGGAAATCCTTTGACTACCAGCTTGACAAAACTGAGCAGGATCTTGCCACAAGATGGCATTCTAACTTTAAGATTTTACTCTTTACGTCTCACCACTGACTCAGTATGGATATACTGTGATAGAAACACTACTGATAAATTCACCCAAGTTTTCTCAATACATATTTATTTTGATCTATTTGCAGTTAAAGTTACAGTTAAAGCTGCTCTAAACTACCCATTAAAAGCACTTTAAAGAACTTCATCTCTACAGCTACTAAACTCAGACAGTCTGAGCCCCAGCAGCAGAACTATTTTATCACGGAGTCAAAGATCTACTCATTTTCCGGCAGTAGGTTCAGTAGGTGAATTCTTTGAGAAAACCGTGCGTGCACTAAAGCAACAACCCTATCGGTTGCAGATGTGGGGATTGTCGAGTGCAGAAGATGTGTGGGTGCCAAGGGCAACAGAATAATGAAATATCTCTGTGAGTTTCCTGCACAGGTCCCAGTGTAATGGGCAGGGTAAAGCACCAACACAGATGTCATAGCTTGGATTTAAAATGCATGTGTTTTCTTTCGTAATGGTTATAACAGTGGGTGACTGTAATATGAAACTATGCAAAAGAGAGCAACAAAATGGATCTTCACAATTTGTGAATTTTAAACTGTTAAAGGAAATCTCTTGACGCTTGTAAGATTTCTGATGACCACAAATGGAAATAGGGGAGAAAATGGACATTGCATATCTTTTGCCATTATTGGTACAGTGTTAACAACCAGTATTTTTCCATAAGGGAGATGATAATAGTACAGGGACATATGTGGAGAGTTAATATAATCAGAATCAGAATCCTTTCTTAATCCCTCGGGGGAAATTGCTTAAACAAAGCTGAAAGCTATTGCTGCATATATGCTGCACATACATCTATATTGCAGATAAGGTAGCAGAGACAGGAGGTGACTCGGATGAACGCTATTTAGGGTGGCTTTGTCCAGCAAACTATAGCTTGAGTGAGATGGCACATTACTGAATGGCAGCCATAAACCCTGGGTGACCAAAGACAGGAAGGTAAACAGCTACTTCACAAGGCCCATGTGCAAGCTGCATCCTCTAAGACAAGACAGAGGACTGCCAGGCCCTCTGCTGTTTGCAAACAAAGCTGCTTACAATGAATGATAAAATCAGGGTTAGGAGGAAGTTTGGGGACATTTCTGCCCCACAGTTTATTGACTGACTCTTGAGTGACATTATAATAGCAACATTTCAATCCTGTTTTGGTGCATTTAAAAGTAGACTCTTTCCGGGAATGCGGGAATATTTTAAAAGCCAAAGCAGGAAAGTTTAAATCATGTAAAGCTTGGACTAAAAGTGTTGGACTAACATGGGACAGCAGCAAGGTTCCCATCAACTGAGCTATCTGAGGCTTAGCTTGAGAACCCGGCTGCTCTGACATGAGCACCACCATCTGGCTGGCCACAGAGAGCCACTAAAATGGTTGATGGAGTTAATGATTTATATCAGCCCATTATGAAGTGAGGTGCATCTCACTGGAAAGACACCACCTCACCCTGCCTTCACATAATCATCCTCTCTTTTAGTCCTAGTGTCAGCCCTGCCTGGTCAATAGGATGCTCTGCAACAATGGGTGCTTCCAACTTTTTTGCATCCTGTATCTCTAAAGACTCTAAAGGAATACAGATTTATCATGAGTTAATTAACCAACAGCAAGATACGCTAGTCTTGAACCTTTAATTTACTGGGACTCCTTGAAGCTTGAGAGCACGAGTGTGTAATTGTGTAGTGCATCTCAACCATAGCCTCCTACAACTTACTTCCTCCTCTGTCTCAACTTACAGGGTGTTGCTTCAGCTCAGAAGTTTCTTTTTAATGAAGCAACCTCCCTAACTGTTTAAGAATCTCTCCTTGCTAATGCATTTTTAAAATCTCTCGTTTTAAAATAGGTTCAGAAATACAAAAATGACACAAAAAAAGGTTTTAATTAACTGTGCATGTGTGTATGACAATGCAACAGTGTCCATTAACTAACCGAGGACTTGACTTATGGTTTGCAGCTGGGCAGCTAATGGAAATATTGGCTCCAGAAGCCATGTCTGCATTTTTGTGTTTACAAAGTGGAGCTTTCATGTGACTTACACAGTTAAACAGCAAAGTTTTGCCCATGAAGTTTCCCCTCATTTCCTGCACTACTACTTTTAATTACAATAACTTAACAGACTATAAATCTTTTTCTCTCTTACTTATTTACAATTGTTTTGGTAGTTCATTAAAAAATTATTTCTTCACAGAACCACAAAACAACGTGCACCTCCAGAACAGAAATATTAGAGGGGGAAAGAAGTTCCTAAAAACTTAGGTTTGAGTGCAGCTTTTACTCTCACAGGTATGCAATACTTCACTTTCTTCCTAAACTTATTCATTCTTTATTATCCCTCTATTTCTCTTTAAAAGTTTCATCTTTTTTCTTAGTGGCAAGGCTGTAAATTAAATTTTATCAGCTTTTTTTTCCTGCACATTTTCTTCATAAGTGAGGATTTTCAAATTGCACAGAGCTGCTGTTCAGCAGGAAGTGGATCCAATTTTCTATGGTGATATAAGATCTGAGTTTGTATGGATTGCATAATGCAGTTCTGGATTCTTCCCATTCCTACCACAAAGCTGTAGTAGTTGTTTTAGGGGCTCTAAACACACAGGGATATCACATGGACCACTTAAACAAACAAGCAGCAACAGGTTGCACCCATTAAGTGAGTGAATAAATCTAGCATGCTGTGTTCTTTAAAGTCATTCGCTACAAGTGCAAGTTCTCAAGGTAATATTAGCCATTTTAAACAATGCAATAAATAGTTACAAAATCTGAAAAAAGTTTTTGTGTGTGTCAGGACAATAAAGGAACCAATATTCAGATTTAATTTATCCCCCAAACTCTTACTTTCATTTATTAAAACTAAGACTTTTTGTGGAAAAAGTCAGTAAAACATTTTCCTGAAATTGAGGTAATATAAGATCTTACCTGTGGTGCTGAACCGGGAGACTGCTGATGCTTTCAGAGCAGAATAGGCAGAGAGATAGAGAGAGAACCGCAGCGTGTCAGTAACTGCCTCTGATTTAACTTAACTGGTGGAGCGGGACGAGCAGGAATACCATCTGACACACAACCCCTTCCTCACCCCACTGCTACTCTCTCTCTCTGACACACACGCACTACAATGATGAATGAATTATACTGGAGCCAGTCAGCTACATATTGTCCTGACCTAACTCTCTCTGGCCAACAGACTATGCACATACACAAACAACCACACAGAAGATCTTACACAATAGCACCTCTCCTCCCCTCTCTCTTCCTCCTCCTCTAAACCCCCCACCAGCACCATCTCCCTTCCTCCCATAAAGTCTGCTTTTAATCAAGCACTTTTTTCTGTCTTATGAAATTTACCACTTTTGACAACTAGAGTTGATTAAAGTGCCAAATCTAGGCCTGTTGTATAATCCTTTAAGGATGTCCAATTCAGCATTGCATTTTAATTAACCACACACAGTCATGGACACAATCATAGATGGCACTTAGGTTAAATCTTACTTCAATAATGTGACCACCTCTCTCCTTCCACTTATGTCAGCTCTCATCCTACGACTGTCTCCTGTCCCGTGTCCTCTCTCCAGCATGAAAGGAATGGCCAGGCTCTGATTATGACTGGACCTGTCAACACAATTTATTAATAGCTGCCACGAGATCGCTCTTGAATTAGGATGTACCAGGGGCTCAAGAGGGGGGTATTGCTGGGGTGGAGCCAGAGAGGGTTCCTGCTTTTTTTCCACTGCTTGCTGGGTTCCTCCAAGCATTACCCGCTTTCCAGTATGTGATTCAGCTGTCATTCATTTTTAGACATATAGACCTATTGTTGCCATTGTGTAGATCTATGTGCATGCATGCCACAGAGCTGACAATTCCCCCTGGTCAGGTTGACTTTGTCAAGACTATATGTATGATTAAAGGGATGTGATGAAAGTGACTTATTAAAACGTACTAAAAAAAGATTGATTTCATGTGCAATCAAAACAGAAAAACAATGGCACAAAGGGGAAAAAAATTGTCTGCACACTTTATACTTGTGTAATCCAGCTGTATTAAGTAGGAATTTCTATTTTTAGGGCTTGCAAAGAACCATCAGACACAGCTTGGTGCTAAAGTTATTTGTCTCTCACTACTCTTTCTTAGTTTTGACAGGTGCTGAGAAGTGGGTCACATCCTCACCTCTATGCTGCAGTTTATTGCCAAAGTCACGGAAATGGATAGAGATGGATGAGGTGGCATGGCAGCCACCCTGTATATCCCCTCAGTTTCAGTGTTGGCGCTGAAGAAAACCATCACCTGGTTTAAAGACAAACAAGGAAAGAAAGGAAAAACAAACACTTAGGGCTAAGTGGAGGTCCTGTTTGGTGGCTTTAGCTCATTCAGGTGTGACCCAGTCATTTGAGAATTATTGCATTTAGCAAGGTTTTTATGGCAGATAGCCCTTTAAAGGTCACATGGGGTCAAAAGGCAACAGGTACAAAGATCTGGAAAGTGTTTTGAAAATACGTGACATGCAGTGAATAGCTCTTCAGTTTTTATACCTGTAATTTTTCAGGAAGGGCAGGTTGTGGAGGACAGTAACTCACTTTACACAGCAACAGAGACATTTACACCTCCAGGGGATTATGATCAGGCTCCATTATGTCTTCAATTACTGTGAATGATAAGAATCATCCATTAGGCGAATGTTATCTTATTGCGTATCCTGTCACAGCAATGACATCTGTATGGTATCATTTTGTCCTCACGGGCTTGGTCTCACTGCCACAAGATTATCAACAATCTATATCTGACCCTAGAGATCTCTCAGGAAGAGTTATGTATTGAGGACAAAATCACTACATGTATTTTCCACAAAACAAATAATTCTCAGTAGGAACAGGATGTTGTTGCAACACCCCGCACTACAACAATGATTTACACTCCTGGTGAACAAGCAGAACCAGATGTTGATGACTTTAAAACAGAGCTTTTCGAGAAGATTAGAAATGAAATCAACTGTATTATGGTTTTCTGTCTTTTTAGAAGTAAAAAAGTTAATCCAATTTTTTCTGAAAGTAGCCTCTGTAATTTAGTCTAATAAATGCATCAGTACTTATAAAGATTATTAAGATTGTTTCTAATTTCTTATTGTTGTGTAACTTTTAGAAACTATGCAACTGCCATAAAATCTAAGTAAATGCTATCATTTATTGTGTAATACATAATTTGTGATTTGGTAAGGCCAGAAAGAGGACAAGGCTCGGTTTCAAGTACTCATACCCTGGAGGTGTGATAGTGGGTGATGCTCTTGCTAATCAAATCACTCTAACAAGATTAGCTGTGTTAGCACTTAAGCTGTAGTAGAATGAATTGATGACTAAGGTAATTAGTGGTAGCAGAGCACTGCGGGGAAAGAGACTTTTTACACCCCAACAACACAGGCAGTAAAATGCCAAACCAGCACACAGCCACCTGCTGAAGAAAGACAATACTCTGTGAGGTCTGAAGACTGAGCTCAAACCATAAAATGCACATACGTGAAAAACTGAAGGGAAAAAACAGCATGAAATATATTATGAAGAAGTTGGCCCACCACATGCCAGCAGAACAGCTCAAAATGCACCTTGGCATTGATTCTAAAAATTGTCCAGTGCCATACTGGAGGGATGAAAAAGCACTTTTATATAATACACTGCTCAAAAATTAAAGGGACACTTAATTCTCACAGTATAACACCAAGTCTGTTAAAGATAATAACAGTAACAAAATAACAAAACAAGACAACACCCCAAGAAGGAATGGTTTTGCAGGTGGTAGCCACAGATCATTGCTCTCTCCAGACTGTTTTTCTTTATTTTCATCTAAAACCAGTCACGTGGAACAAGAGACCAGTGGCCACAATCTGCAAACCATTCCCTTTTGGGAGTTGTCTTGTTTTTGCCTCTCCAGTGCACCTGTTGTCACTTTCATTTGCATCAAAGCAAGTGAAAGGAGTCACAGTGATTTATGATTCCTGACTGTACAGATTGATATCCCTGAAGTTTAAATGAATTTGTGTTATACTATGATGATCAAATAAGTATCCCCCTAATTTTTTGAGCAGTGTATATTCTCTCATGTGGTGTTTTGATGATGGCAGTAGACAGCATTGTCCAACAGGCTGGTACAAACAGGTGTTTACCTAGCTTGAAAACTGGTGGCTGTGAAGGCTAAAACATGTGATTCATATCATTTTCAGACTCTTTCAACCATTCAATGATTCCTAGTGATCATTCAGACCAAGTTTACAAAGATTTGCAATGGTCGATTCCTAAGGAAGAAGAAGACCCAGAACCACAACAGCAAATTCCCCCCTGTTCTGCCACACACACATAACAATGCCACCACATACACTATATGGAAAAAGTACTGAGCCACCTGCACATTACACCCACAGGAGCTTTTATGACATCCTATTACAAATGCATAGGCATTAATATGGAGTTGGTCCCCCCTTTGCAGATATAACAACAAGATTTTGGAGTATGTCTGAGAATTTTTGCCCACTGATCCAGAAGAGAGTCCTAGTTCCTCCTAAAGGTATTTGATGAAGTTGAGGTCAGGGCTCTGTGTGGGCCACTCAAATTCACCCACACTAAATTAATCCAACCATATCTTTAGCAGAAGCATTGAATGATTCAAAATGTCTTGGTAAGCTGAAGCATTAAGATTTCCCTTAACTGAAACTAAGGGGCCTCCCTCCGCCACCAAACTTTACAGTTGGCACAGTGCAGTCAGGTAGGTAATGTTCTCCTGGCATTCACCAAAAACAGATTTGTATATCAGACTGCCAGATAGGGAAGTATGATTCCTTATTCAACAGAACATGTTTCCACTGCTTCAGAGTTCAGTGACTGTGTGCTTTGCACAACTCCATCCAAAACTTGGCATCATGCTTGATAATGTAAGGCTTGCATGCAGCTGCTTGTCCAAGGAAACCCACGCCATGAAGCTCCCAGGGCACCGTTTTTATACTGACGTAAATACCAGAGTAGGTTTGGAACGCTGCAGTTACTGAGTCAGCAGACCTTTGTTGACTTTAATACACCAGGAGTCTCAGCACTCCGCAACCCTGCTCTGTAGCTTCACGTCGTCTGCCACTTCAATGATTGAGTTGTTGTGGTTCATAAGCTCGTCCACTTTGCAATAATACCACTCACAGCTGATTGTGGAATATTTAGGAGAGAAGAAATTTCATAAACTCGCTTGTTGCAAAATGGAATCCTATTACAGTATCACATTTGAATTCATGGGACTGAATCAAACATCTGAATTGCCCCATAGTGTTTTAAGATTTTCCTTTAATTTGTCACATATCTGCAGATGCCTCATGTTTTAAATAAATAATTCGATTATATGAAATAAATTGTGTGGTTTCCATTTTTGACAGATTAGTGCTGCAAGCTTCTATCAAAGCCTACTACTGAGTGAAAATGTTGCATTTTTAACTAGTAACAACTAGCCAGCTGAATGTCATCAAAAATAAATATATTCAGAGCACTAAGCACACATTTCACACATGTTCCTCATAAATTTGTATTCAATCTTTGCTCTTTTAAATAACATGAAAAACTTCTATATTAAGACACTATGTGCAGAGCAAAATAGGCCTATTCACATTTGGGATTTGATGGACATATTGTCTTAATAAGCCCGACCACTTGTTTTCCCTTTGTTCTGACCTCTTTCCATATTGTACAGTACTTTACATATTGTTATGAAACTGGTTCCCCCATCATTCCCAAAAGAACTGTAATCACAAAACGTTCACAGGAGTGTTTCCTAGCATTTCTTTGGACATTTTGACCAGTCACAGCACGAGAAGCACAGGTGGAACTAATAACATTAATGATGGCCCTGTTCCAGCAATCACTGCAATGGAAACCCCTCTGAAAAGGTGCAGAGGGAAAGGTTTATTTAGTTTTACCTTTTAAGGTAGACCGGCCTAATGGCCAAGGCTTTTTGGATTTTACACAGGGATTTATTTCTTAGAAAAACTGAAGCTCTGTGACGCAAATAAAAGTAAAAACAATATAAAACACAAGTTCTAGTTAATAAATAATGGTAAGTTACAAAAAAATAATGTATGGAAACACTTCAGCCAGCATTGCTGCACTGACTTGCAACACTGTAACTTACTGAATGCACTCACCTCAAATAAGTCACTCCATGCCCACATTTATGATACCAGTGTCAAATAATGATGCTAATCCTGCCCTAAAAATGCCACAAAGACACTGCAGCTTTTCCTTTTGGTTAACAGGGCATTAGCACCCTGAGGTACATGCTATTTGTACTGTCACTTCTACAACAGGGTGTCTTCCCCAGGAAGGAAATAACTGCTTGGTGTCCCATCTTGCGAATTGACTCCCTGCCTTGACCCTGATCTTCAAATCCAAGGGGGAGCCCACCTTCTGTGGAAGCTGGATTGACTGCTGCTGTGACACTTCCTAAAGTCTGCTGAGTTGCTGAGAACCACTGTTTCACTTCATCAAGGTAAGGCTTGCTGCTTGGGATCATGTTTTGAGCTTCGTTCTTGGTTCTTCTTTGTGGGCTTCGCTGTCATCTGCTTTTTGCTGGAATGCTTTCTGGCGTTTCTGTTTCTTATGGCCTACATCTTGGCTTTTGTTATTGCTGGCTACTGACTGTATGTCCAGTGTTTGTGATTTCAGATTTTGCTTTTTGCATGGTTAGTCATATTTGGCATGGAGGTGCATTTCGCAATGTGGATAACCTATACTGGAATATGAGTGCAGTTGAAGGAGTTATTGCACCACATTTCCCTTTTTTTGCTGTTGTTTTTGGATGCTTTCTTGCTGTAGTCTGTGTCTCTTTCTGCAAGCCTGTCAGTTTGCATTGAACAACTGTTATCTTGCATTCTGCTGTTGTCCTGGCTGTACCACTGAACAAGGCCATTGGACACACATAAACACACACATTTCCGTGGCATAACTTTAAGCATTTCTTCCTTTTCTCTGTTTTCATGCTGCTGCTCAGCTATAGTTATTAGTATCTTGATCTTACATCTATGTATTTCCTGATCATCTAATGCTGCTTATCATTATTGCATAGCATATCTTAGGAGCATGTTTCATCTAACTCCCTACCATTTTGCTTTGCAAACTCTGCCTTCAGACTGCTCTTGCTGATCAGCATGTAGACTAATGTTCCCTTTTGAGGTGAAGGAGGTTTATCTGTTCTTTCCAATCCATGTTTTGCTGAACTTGTTGGATACTGGCAGAGATGAGGTCAGAGCGTAAATGCCAAGTATGAACTCTGAATTCACATAATAAATCTCTTTCATATCAGTTGGCTACAGAACTCCCCATTTCTATCATCTTTTATGTCCCCAAACCATGGTATGCAGGACATAATTAATTTTAGTGCTTTTTATCTGACTGTGTGTGGATACAGAACATTCTCTTGCACTAGTCATTATTTTGTAGTTGTAGGGTGTTTTCCAGTGCAGGACATCTATGGATACACTGTTATGTGAAGAAAATATTTAGCAGCTTAATTAGCCACCTAATTAACACAAATGGTTATAGTTCTGCAATAAATAACAGTACAACATTCTTTGAGACTGATATTAATCAATAGGAGTTTAATGGGTCACTTTATAGTGCATAGTACTGTAACTGAGTTACATATGATCTGGGATGTTGAAGACCATAAAATGAAAGATGTTTTTAAGATTTAATGCTGGACTCCATCAAAACATATGGAATCTATTTTATTTAATGGATGCTTAGCACTCTCATTCTTTGCATAGGTATAACAAACAACCATGTGTCTATAACTTATTGTCTGAGCTCCTGGTAGTCCTAAACATCCAGCACTACATATATCACCCTCAGATGGGCCAACAGGGACCTGTCCAGTGTGACTTTAATAAGCCTTTTATTTTGTCAGTGTGCTGCGTAAGTGTCAAGGACACAGCTCTAGCACCATCCCTCTGGCGCAGTCAAGGCTCAGAAAATATTTACTGCATCTCTCACACTCGATGGACCTGCCTTGTTAGTGTTGTTGCCCGCATGAAACCTGACTCAAAACCTGTGGGAGGATGAGGGGGGACATGTACAAAGAGTAGCAGAACACACAGTGCGTTTTTTCATATCAACTCTGTCTTTTTTTAAGATGGTACTGTCAAGGGTAAGGAATATGTACATAATTGACATCCAACATGGTTTGACCGTTGTCTTTAGGTTTCAGTTCCTTTTTAACCTCACGGAAATCACTGACCCAGAGGCTGACCTTAGATATGTAAAATGATGTAGCTAGCACACTCATCTAAATCGGACAAAAAGAGCAGATATGTAAAAGACAACAAATCTTTTACACAAACAGGAAGCATCTGAGAGATTGGAGGGAAAGTGGTGGGAAGGGTTGTTACAGGCCTCTAAAAGCCACATTGTTTAGGTCTGGGCTCCCCAAGGTT
>VUQH01054628.1:0-10104 GCA_015106775.1 Etroplus canarensis | reverse complement strand
GGGTTGGGGGGGTTGAGGGAGGCTTGCTATTACTCCTTGTATGTAACCTCTCCCATGAATATTTTGAGCTCTTGTATTAGATCTGTTGAGGCTAAAAATGTACTACTTCCTTCCAATACTTTGAGGTTTATCAGTTAAATGCCATTTGAATTCAATAAAATGGTGAGCTGTAATGCAGATGTATTTTATTTCCTGAAGTACTGTCTGTTTAGCCAAAGGAGCATTATAGCCTAAGATAATGAAGGATGAGGTAGTGTTGCCTTCAGGCAAGGAAGTGAGTATGCCGCGTTAAAGGTTTGTTTGCTTATTAAAGTAATTTTTTATTTCAATTGTACATCTCAGACACAAATTGTGAGAGCCTAAACAAATAAATTTGTCTCTGTGTGCCTTTGTTCTTTAGTTACTTTATACTTGGCAGCAGTGTGCTGTCATTGTGGGTGTGCGTATCCAAAGCTTGCTTTGGGTATTGCTATGCCACCTAAATCTAAACAGAACAGAGGTTCTGTGGCATGTGTCCTTATGGGGCAATGCTGCATGCTCTCTGGCTGATATTGTAAAGTTCATTTTGTGCGTGTGTGTTGAAAGTGTAGGGTTTTTGTGTGTCTTTGTTTTTACTTGTGAATATGTGTGTGTAGGACACAGAAGTTTCACAAGCACTGAGTCTGGAACCTGTTCTTATCCCCTGCCAGGCTTTCCTTATGCAAACAGCATGTGAAAAGCTTTGAGTTAGCTTTCTCACTCATGACCCTTTCTTAAAAGAGCTGTTGACCAAAAGGGAGAGATCATTAATAAGTGCAACCCAAATTACATGCAAAAATTTTAATTAAAATAAAAACAATAACAAACAACCGAATAATAAATTACTCTTCCAGTCTTGTGTGAAAAGGAAGGTGAATTATCTCAGCTTGTACCCACTTCCCCTTTAAACCCCTTCCAGCCATACTGTACTCTCTGGAGTGACTGGAGAGTTTGGGTTCAGCTGAGTCAACAGCCTTGGGGCCCTTTGGATTGTAAAAACACCCTCATCCTCCAGGAATAGGGTGACTCAAACCATACTGATGATGTTTTGCCAAGCCCTCGACTCTGTGGTAACAAACACATTACTATTTGACAAGTTTTGAAGAAATTATTTGCCCTTCAACAACTCTGCCATATAACAAATAAACAGGCCTTCTTTTGAGCACTTAAGCAGTGTACAATGTATTTATGAAAAAATTAATGAATTTGATTACTTACTCAGAATGGAGCAGAGTGTGTGTGTTAAAATTTACTTTTACCATCTGTGAGCATGCAAGGATGGCTTGGGTCGGGGTGACGGAAATCTCATCATCTCTAGTTTTTTGTGACCATTTGGACAAGCCTGCTCAAACACTATGCTACAAGGGCACAAATTATGTGTCCATAAAGCAGACGCCAAGCGTATCTGAAATTTGAAGTGGTGAAAGCTGCCCCAAAGACTATGTCAAACAACTATTCTGATGTTGCCACACAGTATGCTTTACTGTAGGTGGATACTCACACTCTTAACTCCCCAGTAGCACTGTGTCTGTTTCTGGTTGAAACCAGCTTTGCATTCTCTGCTAACTGGGAGACAGACAGCTGCTGGTAGTGCTGCTGTCTGGATTGAACTAAGCAAATGGGCAAGAGCCTTCCACTGGATAACTACTACTACTTCTGCTTGTGGCTTCAGATTTTGCTTTTTGCATTTTAAGTCATATTTGCATGGAGATGCATGTCGTAATGTGGATAACCTATATTGGAATGTGAATGCAGTTAAATGCGTATAGCGCTACGTTTCCCTTTTTTGCTGTTGTTTTTGGATGCTTTCTTGCTGTAGTCTGTGTCTCTCTGCAAGCTTGTCAGTTTGCATTGAACAACTGTTATCTTGCATTCTGCTGTAGTCCTGGCTGTGCTGGTCACTGAACAAGACCATTGGTTACATATAAGAAACAGACACACATTTCAATTGTATGACTTTAAGCATTTTTTTTATTCATTTTTTTTAATATCATATCATATATCTTTAGCACACGTTTCATCTAACTCCCTACCATTTTGCTTTGCAATCTCTGCCTTCAGACTGCTTTTGTTGATCAACATGTAGATTAATGTTACCTTTTGAGGTGGGGGAGGTTTATCTGTTCTTTCCAATCCATGTTTTGCTGAACTTGTTGGATACTGGCAGAGATGAGGTCAGAGCTTAGATGCCAAGTATGAACTCTGAATTCACATAATAAATCTCTTTTTAAATGGAAGGGTCATGTGGTCTGAGTGCAGATTTGCCCTGTTCCAGAGTGATGGGTGGATCAGTGGATGAAGTGGTACAGAGCCTACTGTACAAGCCTGTTTGGGCAGTATTATTATCTGGGGTTGCTTCAGTCGGCCAGGTCTACATTCAGAAGTGCTTTGTGTCCAGAAACAAGGTCATCTGACACCTGAATAACCTGAATGCCCTGGTTTTTCCATCATTGTTCTTCCTTGATGTCATGGGCAGATTCCAAAATCAAAATGCCAGGATTGATTGGGCTCAAAATGTGAAATAGTTCTTTAGGGAGGTTCACACATCATTCACACATGGATTCATCACCAGATTCTAGACCTGAACCACGCTGAGAGTCTTTGGGAGGTGCTGGAGAAGACTTTATGCAGTGGTCCTACTCTCCTATCATCAGTATGAGATCTTGGCAAAAAATTTAACTTTGGATGGAAATACATGTTTTGACATTGCATATGATTATTGAAATTACGATACAGGGAATGCATGCCACAATCAAAGCTTTTTTAGATAGGCAGTGTGTTACATAATTAAAGTTAGAATATTCATTAACAGTCTTACAGTCTAAATGCTTTTTTATGTTCTGTGTTTAAAGTATGACTGTATCAGGTCTCCAAGAGTCTCCTACTGTAAAAATAAAGTCTTCTCTTGAGAGCTGCTCTTATCTGTGGGCTTTTTATTAGAAATAATTACTTTATAAGTTCAGTGGTTATTTGGGAAATGTGAGAATAGGCTTTCTTACTTTTTTTAAACTGCCAAATCACTGCTGTCAAAAGAATTGTACCCAAAACTGAAACTAATGTTTAAATCCCACATGGAACCATTTTATTACTGTTTAGATGATGTTCTATTTGTAAACTTCAGTTTTATTTTCACTTGCTGTTGAATTTAGGCACCAAAAAGGCTTGGTTAGATATAAGAAAATAAAATTTGGGTAAGACCTTTACCCTTTCACAATGATTCCCGCATGTTAGAAAACTCCCTTTTATATTTTGCTAAGGTGGAGAGTCCCATAATTAACCCTAGTACTACAGGACCTCAATATATTGATGTCCCAGGTAAGTTTCGTGTACTGCCTGTCCTCTATATATTGATCACTTCCAGTGTTTTAATTCGCTGACGGTCGTTAAGACAGGGTTAAAACAGTTTCCCAAAAAAGTGTTGCAAGCATGAACAATGTGTTTGACTGAAATGCATTAGCTTCAAAGACATGTCAAATGTCACAAACAAAAGGAAAATTTTTCAGTTAGGTTTGTGGAATGGATGATGATCACAGGCATCCACAATGGTCAAAGTGATTGCAAAAGCTTGTCATTCAAGGCAGTTTTAGCTTGTTCCCATTAATGCAATAAATGTATTTTTATTTTATATTTTTTTTTACTTCATATTGAATGTAATATACCTCACTAGTTTTATGTGACCATCTTTGCATATACCCAATACTTGCAGTACAGGTGTTTGTAGGTGGGTATTTACACACACCAGCACTTTCATTCTCAGCTGATAACCGCTTACGGTCACTGATTCTGGTAGGCTGTATAATTCATCACTGTAGATGAAATTTAATAGGTACAACCTAGCTTTCTGTTAATGCTGGAAGAAGGAAGTAAACTCTCAGATGTTTCTCTCACCAGTGGTACTAGAGCTGTTAAGTGAGAGAGAATTATTGTGGTTTTGTGTGTTTGGGCCTCACAGGATGAACAGCACTAGGTCAAGGTTTACTCAAGCCTTTTGCACAAGGCTTTTCTGCACCTCATACTTCATTCTGCTCAACATAGACCTGTTGCTTCCAATGCATCTCAAACAAAAACTCAGGTCTCAGAAGGTTAAAGGTAGAGGCAGATGGCTGTCCCTCCTTGAGCCTGGTTTTGCCGGAGGTCTCTTCCTGTTAAAAGGGAGTTCTTCCTTACCACAGTTTCTAAGTGCTTGCTCATAGGGGATTGCCTGATTGTTGGGGTTTTCTCTCTAATACTGTAGGGTCTTTACCTTACAGTGTAAAGCACCTTGAAGTGACTTTTGTTGTTAATTGGCGCTGTACAAATAAAATAGAATTGAATTGAATTGAATTAAAGAATGCACGGTAACTCAATCGCCTGCCCCAGCAGTGATGGTATTAATTATTAGCAATGCTACGGGGAACTAAAGAATGATTAGATTACTGACAAGATCATTCAAACCCACTGTCAATGTATGCACTGCTAAAAAAATTAAAGGAACAGATTTTTTGTAGCATCAAGTCAGTTAAACTTCTGGGATATTAATCTGATCACTTAAAGAGAAGGTTACATCACCACGTGCCATTGTCAGAAGGTTTGCTGTCTCTCCCAGAACATTCTCAATAGCATGGAGGAGATTCTAGAGACAGGCAGTTACTCTAGGAGAGCTGGACAGGGCCATTTAAAATTCTTAACCCATCAGCAGGACCGGTATCTACTCCTTTGTTCAAGGAGGCACAGGATGAACACTGCCAGAACCCTACAAAATAACCTCCAGCAGGCCACTGGTTTGAATGTCTTTGACTAAACAATCAGAAACAGACTTTATGAAGGTGGCCTGAGGGCCCGACATCCTCTAGTGGGCCCTGTGCTCACTGCCTGGCACAGTTTGCCATTTGCCATAGAATACCAAAATAGGCAGCCTTGTGCTTTTCACAGATGAGAGCAGGTTCACCAAGAGCACATGTGACAAATCTAAAAGGGTCTGGAGAGGCCTTGGAGAATGTTATGCTCCCTGTAATGTCGTTCAACATGACCAGTTTGATGTTGAGTTAATGATGGCTTGTGGATGCATATTCATGGAGGGACGCACAGACCTTTGGGGCTAGGCAATGGCACCCTGACTGCCAATAGGTATCGGGGTGAAACCCTTGACCCACTGTCAGACTCTACATTGGTGCAGTGGGTCCTGGGTTATTCTTGGTGCACGACAATGCCTGGCCTCATTGGTGAGAGTATGCAGGTATTTCTTGGAGGATGAAGGAATTGACACAATTTACTGGTCCTCATGCTCACCTGACAAAAATCCAGTAGAACACCACTGGGAAATGTCCCATATTTCAGTCCTTCCAATGCTGCCAGGTTACGCCTCAGATGTCCAGGAGTTCAGCGATGCCCTGGTTCAGATCTGGGAGGAGATTCTCTCAGGGCACCATCCATTGTCTCCTTAGGAGCATGCCCCAACATTGTCAGGTACGTATGCACACAAGCACATAGGGGGCATAGAAACTACTGCGTACTATTTTGAGCTGTTGCAATGAAATTTCAGCAAAATGGACTAGCCTGCCGCATAATTTTTTCACTTTGATTTTCATGTCTTTGAATTCATCCCTCTGTAGATTGATGATTTTCATTTCCTTTAAACAACGTGACATCCTTTTGTTCCTAACACATTACCCAGCTCATATCAGTATATATGTATAAACAGCATGATTTTTTTTTCCCACTTGAGGTCTAATATGTTTTCAAATTGTTCCTTTATTTTTTTTTTTTATCAGTGTATACAAACAAGTAGATTTTTATTTTTTTTTTTAAACAGATTGCTATGAGAACAGGTCTAGGGAGTCTCTGTAGTGTAGTGGTGTACACATTCGTCTTACAAGCGAAAGGTCTCCGGTTCATTTCCAGGTGGGGACACAAGCCCCTCTAACCATGGAGGGTTGTATCAGGAAGGGTATCCATCGTAAAACCTCTGCCAAATTACTAATGCGGATTAAGCTGTGGTGATCCCTTGGGAGAGAATACAAGGGAGCAACCAAAGGCTATGAGAACAGGTCTAGAAGTTAATTAAAGAAGGTTAAAGACAGTGCTCTTTATATGTCACTTGTGATATAGTTCATTTTTATATTTCTAGCAACAGCACAGTAAAAGAAATGTACAGATTTAAGTGAGGGGGCTCAATTATTAATTGTTGGGCTTTTCTCTTTAACACTGTAGTATCTTCACCCTACAGTGTGAAGCGCCTTGAGGCAACTTTTGTTGTGAATTGGCGCTATATAAATAAAATTGAATTGAATTGAATTAATGTGAAACTTACTTGAGTAAACATCAACACTGAACATCAATATGAGGGGAAAATGTGATCCTGGTGACACTGACTGTACCAGAAGGGCTGGTATGAGTATTTCTGTAGAGGCTGATCTGAACTAACGTGATTTGATAATAGGGTCAGAATTTGGCATAAATAGAAAGAGCTGATGTTCTCAACCCACTTTGTGTCAACAGTCTGTACTGCTGGTGGTGTAATAATATGGGATATGTTTTGACAGGGCATTTTATGGCTTGAGTGCCACAGCCTATAAGTATTGTTGTCCATGTGCATCTCCAGGCACCATGCCACAAACCACCAGATCTGAATCCAGTAAAACACCTCTGTGATGTTGTAGAACTGTTGATTCACAGAATGAATGTGTATCCAGCAAACCTGCCTACAAGCCCATGCCACCAACTAAAGCCATTTTGAAGTCAGTGTGACAGTTTGCCCAGTATCCATATGTTGTTCCACCTGAAGTGCTCTTGAATGTATAATTACTGTGCTTTTAAGAACATCCAGTGATGGACTGTATTTTTGCCAGATGGTAGCCTGAAGCTGAGAAAAGAAGGAATGAAAAGAAATAATGAATGCACACCCAGAAAGCAGTAAAATAAGATCATAATTCCACTGTATGTGCTTTTGCACACTTTGTACTTTAAAAAAATCCATATACTTGTTACTGGTATGTTTTTTGATAACCCCCCTTCACATTATCATCTCTTGTGTACCGTAAGAGCCATGACTCAGTAAATGGAAGCAATAACCTTTTTTATGAGAACATACTGTGGTGCTGCAACATATCTCTGAGCTGAGCTTTTCCGTTGACATGTTATACCACCAAAAACTTCAAATCTGAAAATCAGACTCTAAATAGCCTTCAGTGGTATTTTTCAGTCATCTCTGTTTGTATCCTATTCATGCAAGTTTGCTGCATACTCTGGGACGCTGAGTTCACTTGACCTAAAGTAAATAACAGGTCAAGAACTTTGTTCCAGTCATCTCTCTATAAATCTAGTCCTGTTTTGAACTTGGATCTGAAGATAACCGGCACATTAGGAAATAAACTGTAGTTATTTTGTGAAAGCTTGTCTTAATTCCACCAAATCCCTGGTGTGTCTTCTGACTTTTTTATTAAATAGGTTTTAATCAATTTGTCTAGCTGCTTAGAATTTTTACTGAGGTGGCCTTGCTTAGGGAGTTTGTCTTGGCTGCTTTTAAAGGCATTCCAGTCATTGGATGGCACCAAGGTTTTATAATCAGCACATGGTCTATGGAAAGGGGAATCTGTTAATTGTATGGCATTTAGATGTAGCAAAATGAATGTCTGGGAATGGAAGAATTGTCATCATCCATAATGTGAGCTATTTCCAACTGTATTGGCAAATGGAATGTGAGCATAGTGTTCAGGGATTTTATATTTAGTTTATTAGGAGTTTGGCGTACATACTGAGAACATGTGTCTCTGGGGAAGCAATGGGAAACAATGCAATGCAATGTAATTTGGAAGCTGCATATTAGAGCCCAACCAATTCTGTTATTCTTTGTATACAGAATAACCTTTTTAAGGTCAATGCTGATCATGATTGACAAAGCAAATAAATAATTTTTCTGAGTCTTTTTTTATAACTATTGGTTATGGTTGTGATCATAATATGTGCTTTATGTAAACCTGTGAGTGCTCTCTGGTGAACACACTATTACTAGAAACTCTGTTTCTGAATGACGTCAATCATCTTTTTGGCATTTCTGCACTGACAGCTGTACTTCTTAGCCAGCAGAGCTCTGTGCAGAAGTCTTAAGCCACCCCTCGTTTCTAAATATTTTGCTTCCAGGGAGCCAGACTGTCTTTTAATATTTTGAAAGAGGTCTTGAGCAATAGTTCTCCAGGCTTTTTGAAAGTCTTTAAAAGTTTTTCTTTGGACATTGGCTTCTTTTCAACTCATTTTCAATTCAATCCTTGTACATGACCATTTTCAGAGAGATGATTTGGTTTTTTCTTTAAGTCACTTCACACTGATCTATAAAAAGGGATTTTGATCCACCATGCAATATCATCTCGAAAGTGTCTGATTGGCAGCAGCATCATTTTTCAGCATGGCAATATTCCCAAGCATACTGCCAATGCAGTAAAAGCCTAACTGGATAGAAAAACACGCAATGGGACTCTATCAGTCATGAACTGGCCTCTGCAAAGTCTGGACCTCAACATTAATGAAGCAGAGTGGAATGGAGTGGAAGTATTACTTCCACAATCTGTAACATATGTGGTTATACAGGGATTATAAGGATTTCCTGTGCCACATTAAACTACATAAACTTTATTCATTGTTGGGTAAAGGACAGAGTTAACCTATTTTAGCATCTTAGGGGAAAAAGGGGCATTTTTTAAAACTAAATGCTGTAGAATAATTAATGCAGGGGCTTGCTGTGTAACAATCTTGTTGTTCTGTTTTCATATTACAACCCAAAACACCATCCAAATTTTAATATTCCTAACTTTCACTTATTAGCCAGACAAAGACAATGTCTGAAGTTGCTCTTTCTCATATGCATGCTTTCAAAAAAAGAGAGTTTTCACAGTTCTTTATGAGGTCATTTGAAAAACTAAGTACACCCTTACTTCTTCCATATTAATTAAGAGGATAAGTAGCAACCAGGTGCTGCTAACCAAAAGCACGTGATTAATTTTTTTATCAGCAAGTATGAAAATCTCTGTACATGGGGAAAAAATTCACAACGGTTGCCAATCTTCCCAGGTGTGAATGTCTCAACAAATCAGAACAAGTCACAACACTTCTGGAGCAATGTCCTGTGGACAGATGAGACCAAAATGAGACTTTTGGAGATGTTTGGTTGTAATCCACAGTGCCACTTTTGGTGAAAAGTAAGGCTTTCAAACAATTTAAAATTTTTAATCAGATTAATCATAGGGCCTTGTTCTGGATTAATTTAGATTAATCACGACTGATTCGAAAGGGTCCAAGGATCCCCATGATGAAGAGATACAGGATTCCGTGTACCTCGCCCGGTTTGGGGTTACCGGGGCCCCGTCCTGGGGAGGGGCTCGACGGCAAGCGCCTGGTGGCCGGGGTTCCACCCACAGAACCTGGCCGGTCAAGCCCGAAGAAGCAACGTGGGTCCGCCCTCCAGTGGGCTCACCACCTGCAGGAGGGACCATGGGGGTCCGGTGCTATGCGAATTGGGTGGCGGTCCAGGGCGGAGACCTTGGCGGCCCAATCCTCGGCTTGCTAAACTGGCTCTTGGGACGTGGAACGTCACCTCTCTGGTGGGGAAAGAGCTTGAGCTGGTGTACGAGGTTGAGAGATACCAACTAGAAATAGTAGGCCTCACCTCAACGCACAGTTCAGGCTCTGGAACCATACTCCTGGAGAGGGGTTGGACCTTAGCCTTTTCTGGAGTTGTCCCGGGTGAGAGGAGACGGGCAGGTGTGGGTATTCTTGTATCCCCCCGACTGGTTTCCTCTATGTTGGGGTTTTCCCCGGTGGACGAAAGGGTTGCTTCCCTACGCCTTTGGGTTGGGAAACGGGCCCTGACCATCATTTGTGCTTTTGCACCGAACGATGTGTCAGACTGCCCACCCTTTCTGGAGTCTCTGACTGGTGTGCTGGAAGGCGCTCCTTTTGGAGACTCCATTGTCCTACTGGGGGACTTCAACGCACACGTGGGCAATGACAGTGTAACATGGAGGGATGTGATCGGGAAGTACGGCCTGCCCGATCTGAACCTGAGCGGTGTACAGTTACTGGACTTCTGTGCTAATTACAGTTTGTCCATAACGA
>VUQH01054626.1:0-12474 GCA_015106775.1 Etroplus canarensis | reverse complement strand
AATAATTTGTCATGTGCTCTTGACCATCAATTACAGCTTGACTTCTGTGACTCTTCCAGTCTCTCTGTCTCTGGTGCAACCTGCTGATGACACTCTGTGTCACTCTAAGCTCAGTGGCTACTTCCCTTTAAGAACATCCTGTTTGACGCCTCACAATGGTGAGGTACTGTTGATCATTTGCTAGGTGTCGCCTTGGTCTCATGATGTCAAAATGTGAACAGCGTGATGAAGGAGACTGTTTAAATACCAATTCTAATTGAACCCGAAAATGTATTGGTTGATTCATGAATCAAACACCAGTTGTGAATTTTACCATTAAGCACCTTGTTAGAGAACAGCAAGTTATGTAAAAAGTACTGAAACACTGAACAGTTGGACATGTACATTCAAAAATGTAGAGAAGGTCAAATTAAGTTCACCTGTAATGGTTATAGTGCATTTTAGGTGCATCCTGAAATTTCACCCGAAAGCCGAATATCCTTAACTTTTTGTGAGTAGTGTATGTGTGTGAGGTGTGATGTTTGAGAGTCTTATGATGTGCTGGGCATTTCTTCTCCACCCACCTCTTTTCACTCCCCATGCATTTATTTGCTAGTGCTGCATGTCATCAAATGTTGTCTTCTCTCTCCTATAGTCTGTCTCTCTTTGCTCCTCTTTCTCTCTTCTCTCTCCCCTCACCCCCAACGTGTTGAGGCAGATGGCTGCCCCTCCCTGATCCTGGTTTTGCCAGAGGTCTCTTCCTGTTAAAAGGGAATTTTCCTTCCCACAGTTGCCGAGTGCTTGCTCATAGGGGATCATCTGATTGTTGGGGTTTTCTCTTTAACAAAGGATCTTTACCTTACTGTATAAAGCGCCTTGAAGTGATTTTTGTTGTGAATTAGCACTATATAAATAAAATTGAATTGTGTGTGTATAATATATATAAAATATCTATCTGTATGTATGTATGTAAATATATGTATATATAATTTTCATACTTGCCATATTTATTGTATTACATCCGAGGGTGTGGCTGCTCTGCATTATCATACATTTCATTCTGACAAAGAGTTCAAATTTTAATTCTACACATTAAAATTAATACAACCTGATCAGATATATAAACTGTTTTTTCCCATTAAAACACTCTATATTGCACTCCTCAGAATATCTCTCTCAAATACCGAATTGTCTACTTTGAAAACAACTGGGCACAAACGACAACTCACACATACAAACACACACACATAGACTATTTAAAATACTAACTTTGACAGTGTTTACTGATTAAGCATAAGTGATGAGCATTTTCTCATGATCCCTTTTCCTAATTCTTTCTGTGAGTTTTCTGTTATAATTTATCTAAAGTTAAAATGTTGCACAAAAGGATTGAGCTGCACCTCTTTATATTTTGCTAGGAAAATGGGAAAAAGGTGCAATGATTTATTGAAATGTGAAAACATCAATGGAAAGACAGTACATCAGAAAAAACAATTCAATTACAATTCTAACAAGCTTGAAAGTCAGTATTTGGTATGACTGCTTTTATACTCGAACATGGCCTGAACTCACTTAGCCAAGCATTCTTGTAATTTCTGTGAGTTATCTTCAGGAATAGTTCTCCAGGCTTCTTGAAGGACCTTCCAGAACATTTCTTTGGATCTCACTGCTTTTTGTTCTATTCTCTGTCAAGATGATCCCACACTGCTTCAGTAATGTTGATATTGGGCTCTGAGGATGCCAATCCACGACTGATAGTCATCCATTGTGTGTTTTTCTATCCAGGTAGGCGTTTGCTGCATTGGCAGTGTGTTTGAGATTATTGTCATGCTCAAACATGAAACTGTTGCCAGTCAGATGCTTTCTAGATGGTATTGCAGGATGAGTCAGAATCAGATGGTACTTTTCTGTATTCATAATTCCATCAATTTTGTAGCTCCAAACCATAACAGAGCCTCCACTGTGTTTTACAGATGGCTGTAGACTCTCACTGTCTCTTGCCTGATCTTCTGAGTACATAATTATGATGATTTGAACCAAAAATTCAAATTAGGATTCATCTCTCCATAAGACCTGCTGTCATTGATTGTCACTTCAATTACGGTGTAATTTGTCCCTAGTTTTAGTCTTTTTCAGTTTGGTCAAATCCGGTTTGATGGGGCTTCTGTGCAACAGATTGAGACTCTGGATGTCTGTACAGTATGACTAAAAGTCGATTGCCTTCACAATATTATGTGTAATTTCTAATCTGAACATCACCTTGATTTAAAAAAAAATCCATATTATAATAATCAAGAAAATTAAAACTGAAGCTAATAAAAACTTAAACTAAATTTAAACATTTTCAAACAATAAAAACAATGGAAACTAGAAAACACAAACTTAACTGAAACTCGGTTAGTTTCCAAACTAGGAAACAAACTGAAAGTAAATTGATTTGAAAACAAAAATTCAAAATACAAAAGTATGATAACTGGCCACTGCACAGCATGCCGAGATATGGCAAATTTTCAGCTAATCACTCTTAGGGAATCAATTTTTTGGGGTGAAATTACTATTTTATGCTTGTCAAACTTCATTATCTTTGACATGTTTCATAGATTCAATGAATGAAAGGGAAACAAATGATGTGTTTTTGAAACAGGCTATGACCAATGTTCATCCCTTGTGTTAGTTTGCTGTTTTTATGCTTGAATGATTTGTATGTCAGTGTTAAGTGGCTTAACAAACAAAAACATTCCTCTGGAAATGGTCAGGTACAAGGACCAGACTAAAATTAGTGAAAAATGTCCAAAGAAAAACCCTTTCAGAAAGCCTTGAGAACTGTTGTGCAAGATCACTTTAAAAATTACAAGAAAATCTGGCTCCGTGTAAGCAAAATTTAAATAAATGAGGAATGGCTCAAGATTGTAGCACAGTACTGTACCTTTATTTTACCAGCTGAACTATATAAATTTTGGACAAATACTACTCAAAAATGATGAAAAAATTTTGATTTCTGAGATTTACACTGTCTGATGTATAAATGTATAATACATCTACTTAGACATTCAGGGCAAGATTAAAACACACTTTTTAATACACTGAATTTATTTTTTAAATGATGAAATCAAGAATCATTTACTGCAAACAAGACATTCCAATAAATAAGTCATAGTAAAAAGAATAAGGCTTGGACTTGGATGGCTCATGTTACATGCATAAGTACTTACCATAAGACATAGTATTTGCAGGGATATTTTTTCTTTATGCAACATGGATGAGTGCACAACATGTAAGTAAAATTAGTTCTTTAGTTGAAGAATTTATACAAGAAAATGAATATAAATATCCTTTGCTGCAATAGAACTAATAGAACCTTTTTGCATGGTGAAGAGGTTTTAACATTCTTCTTTAAATGCACTGTTGAGCTACAGGCTGGACTTGCTTAAACTATTGTATACCACAAAATCAACAAAAAATAATTGCACTTGGTATGAGTTTTATGATGATGACTTTGTAATGATTTTTAAAGACAAGCTGTTATTTAGCTGAGAAATTTAGTATTGCATTGCAAATTTTAATGAAAATCCTTATCTGCTTGATAACCCTAACCCTGAGTAACAGATTTATTGTCACACAGACTTAATTACACCTTGAATACTAACTTTGGAGTCAGTGAGCAAGACTGCATTCACCATCATGAACAGCATGAGTCACAATAACCCTTGAAAACTTTTAAACAGAGCAAAAGGATTTTTCTTTAACTTGGAGCATATTTTTTACTCTCGCCAGGAAATGGAAATTCGGGGGCCCGGTTGAAGTGTCCTGTTAGGAAGATCCACACTGTGCCTATGATGAATAGAGAAATCGCAGCCCAGAAGCACACCTTGTCAATCATCTTCCCAATTAGTACCCAGCTTTCAATTTCCTTTAAATGAAACAAAAGTTTAAAAAAAAAGTTTAGAAATGCCAGTTAGCCTGAAAGAAGTATAGACTGGAAAATAAGTAACATTATACTCATTTAAAACATAACTGTAATTGTGTAAAAACATGTGTTAAACAGCACTCACAGATCCAGTGTTATTTTGTTGCCTTGTACTCTCAGCAATGAAGTTACAGGCATCCACACATTGTTTAATCTCTGGTGCAGCTTGGGCCAAACTCTTATACAGGTTAGCTGTGCTGCTGACATCGATATTGTTCACTAGGAGGAGTGAGACATTGAGAGTCGGATGGGAATACGGAGTCTGGAGCATTGCTAAATGCAGTTTGATGAGCATTTACATTTTATGCAGGGATTTTGGAATATTTAGGAAAGCATTTGAGCATAAATATGAGACATGAGAAATACTGTATAAACTTTGTGTTGAGCTATAGTTTTATAATAAAGGGGGTCTCACCAATTGAGCGTGTCAGGCCATGTCTCTCTCTTTGTTTGTCAAACATCATTTCACTGCGAGGCTGTTTGAGTACATATTCCTCTGCTCTCTGCATGAGGCCAAAGGAGCTGCGCCGCCGCTCCCTCACCCCATTTACCTCTGTTGTCACCTCACTATCATCCACTAGTGGGGACATGCCTAAGAAGCGAGGTACCAGTTCCAAGAATAGCTGTAGGAAGCATAGAAGATAACAATAATCACTTTACTGAAAATAACTCTTAAAAAGACAAATCAGAGTCATATTTAAGGACTTACATGTTTGATGGACTGGGACATAGTGTGAGTGCTAGGGCTACGCAGCGAGAAATTCAGCACTACAATTTGATTTGTGGCGATTAGAGTAGTGACACACATAACAAAGATCAGGTACCTGGGGAAAACATTAGAGAGAGCTTTTGCTGGGGGCAAACTCAAAGTGTCTGGATTTGAACAAAACAAACCAGCAGAGGTCGGCAAAGAAGACACGCTAACTTACTTTCCAATGAGAGGGACAGACAGAGAGGTCTCAGGGACCTTCTGAGCAATCAGAAAGAGGAAGACAGTCTGAGCCAGCAGAACAGAGATGGACACAGTCAGCTTCTGTCCTCCAGCTAACAGAAACAGAAAGTTAGGAGACAGTGGACCACAGGAAATTTAAAAAGTCCTTTTGTTTCAGCTACTTTGTGCAGCAAATAATGCTTTGTTGCATATTTTAAAAGTGCATATAGCAATTGTAATACAATAACATCTGTGTTTACTTAGGGGTTTAGCTAAAGTCTGTCCACACCATACTTTTAGTTTATTTAGTTAGTTGAGTTAGTTTTAAATTTGATCTCAAAATCTTCTGTGCTGTTTCTTATTAGTAACTAAGTCAATAAAAAGGCCATGTCTAAATTTGTATTTCTGCCTTATTAGCAGCTATAATAGTGCAATAGCAAGAATAAATAAAAGTCTTACAGACCTTGTGCAGGCAGGAAGTAGGCCAGCACGACCAGCGATGAAATAAGGGAACAGGGCAGAATAATATTGATGATGTAGAAGAGGGGTTTTCTTTGGATGACCAGATTGAACATGATCTCCTGATACTCCAGGTCATCCGGGGAATATCGTGTGTTGATAACCTTCCTAGCAGGACGATGGACGATTGCCCACTCACCATTCTCTGAAGGGTGTAAATGTAATAGGCTAGAGAGGAACTGCATGTCTTAAATATTGTAATATTGGCTGTGTGTGTGTCCATGTGATAAACTGGCAACCTATCCGAGTGCTACTTCACGCCCTATGACAGCTGAACTTGAAGTTGGATAAGCAGTTAATAAGATAGATGGATGTATTTTCTGTACCTGTGAAGGCCTCAGGGTCAATATCTACCCACTCAATAGTTTCTCCCGTTTCTCCAACTGCCAAGGTGAGGGTCACTTCATTAGCACTGTACGTCTGAGATCTAGGGTTGTGGCAGTGGAGACAAGATAAAACATAAATCAATAATGCAAGAATTTGTAGGCTTCTCATGCTTCTCAAAAAATTAAAGCAACACTTTTTAATCAGACTATAGCATCATGTCAGTTAAACTTCTGGGATATTGATCTAGTCAGTTAAGTAGTTGACGGGGTTATAAATCAGTTTCAGCTGCTTTGGTGTTAATGAAATCAACAAGTGCACTAGAGGGGCAACAATGAGTCGACCCCCAAATCAGGAATGGTTTTACAGGTGGAGGCCAATGACATTTTTTCCCTCTTCTGACTGTCTTTTCTCTAGTTTTGCATTTGGTTAGGATCAGTGTCATTACTGGTAGCATTAGGTGATACCTGGACCCTACAGAGGTTGCACAGGTAGTCCAACTCCTCCAGGATGGCACAGCAATACATGTCATTGCCAGAGGGTTTGCTGTGTCTCCCAGCAGTCTCAAGAGCATGGAGAAGATTCCTGGAGACAGGCAATTATTCGAGGAGAGCTGGACAGAAGGTCCTTAACCTATCATCAGGACCGGTTTCCACTTCTTTGTGCAAGGAGGAACAGGATGAGCACTGCCAGAGCCCTACAAAATGACCTTGAGTAGGTCACTGCTATGAATGTCTCTGACCAAACAATCAGAAACAGACTCCATGAGGGTGGCCTGGGGGCCTGACATCCTCTAGTGCGCCCTGTGCTCACTGCCTGGTACTGTGGAGCTCATTTGGCATTTGCCATGGAATACCAGAATTGGCAGGTCTGCCGCTGGCAAACTGTGCTTTTCACAGACATGAGCAGGTTCACCTTGAGCACATGTGAAAGACATGAAAGGGTCTGGAGAAGCCATGGAGAACATTATCCTGCCTATAACATTGTTCACCATGACTGGTTTAGTGGTCGGTCAGTGATGGTCTGGGGAGGTATACCCACGGCACAGACCTCTACAGGCTAGGCAACGGCACCCTGAATGCCATTAGGTATTGGGATGAAATCCTTGGACCCATTGTCAGACCCTACGCTGGTGCAGCGGGTCCTGGGTTCCTCCTGTGGCTAGAGTATACAGGGAGTTACTGGAGGATGAAGGAATTCATACCATTGACTGGCCCCTATGGTTGTCTGACCTAAATCCATTAGGATGCCTCTGGGACATTATGTTTCAGTCCATCTGACACCGCTAGGTTGCACCACAGACTGTCCAGGAGCTCAGTGATGCCCTGGGATAGATCTGGGAGGAGATCTACCAGGACATCATCCGTCCTCTATGCATACAAGCATTGGGCCATACAAACTGCTGAGTACCAACTTGAGTTGCTGAAATGAAACTTTGGCAAAATGGACTAACCTGCTGCATCATTTTTTTATTCTGATTTTCCTTGTCTTTGAATTCAGCCCTCGGTAGGTTGCTCATTTTCATTTCCATAAAATGATGTGGCATCCTTTCATTTCTAACACATTACCCATCAGTCCATGTCAGTATAGATATCTGGTATGATTTTTTTTCCCCAGTGAGATCTGATGTGTTTTAATTTTTTGAGAAGTTGTAACGTGTCTATTTCAAATTATGAATGAATCACATCATACCTGAACGCTAGTGTGCAGTTTTGATAATCAAATGGGAAGTAGGTGATCTCAATGGCACATGTGCTACGATAGATAGCAGGAGGCAGCCAATACATCCAACCATCGGAGTTGATCAACACATTAGCATAGTATGCCACATCAAATTTCCCATCAATGCTGTGCAGAATGAGCAGAATGGGTTAACAGCAAACATTCTACAAAACCAAACAAACAAGCAAAAACAAACAAACAAACCCAGTTATATGCAGAATTGATTTCCATTAGGACCTTACTTGTTCTCAAGGACTATATCAGGAAGCCAAACAGTATTGTATGGGACACGAATAACCTCAATTCCATAATATTCAGAAATGTTCCAGGTGAGGCGGGGATCAGTCCATTGCTGTGGTTTGAGAGAAAGGTCACCAGTGACATGAAAAGCTGGACACAACTGAGGGCTAACTGACTGAGAAAGACTGCAGAAAAATAAGCTTTGTTCCAAAGGTCTTTTACAAATAAAGCAAAATCACAATGATCAAGATGGGGAAAACTCACAATCTCAATCCACACATTGGTTGTAAGAGTCTCCTCCTTTTCATTCTGTGATGTAAGAGGGAAAGGTAGAATGAGTACTTGGCCTGTGTAGATCATGGACTGCTAAGTTGACCTAGTGGTAAAATACATGCCAGAAAGATCATAATTGCTATCAAATAAAGAATTGTGTATTTTCTATTTAGTGCTTTTATACATATTTCCACCCTTTAGCAATGCTCATTTATTTTATTTTGCAGATAAGTTTTATTGCAACAGGTAGCAAGATGAACCTTTTACCAGGGAGATAAGGTTAGTGAGAGTCAGCTTGATTTGAACCTCCACTTTGTCTTCAGGATGAACCACTGGGCGAATATTCTTGTTGTAATTTTTGAACAAGTCCTTGATCAGCTGTGTCTCCTGATTACATTGCACTGCACAGAAAGGGATGAAAAATTCATTCAAAATATGTCTGATTAATATTACACTAGCAAACAAGCTAGATTGCTTCAGATTAAAGTGGCATTATGAAGTTAATTACTTGAGGGTAATTTATCAGTTTGTTTTAGCCTTAGGTTATATTTTTTCCTACCTAACCAATAAAAGACTTCCTGGCTCAGTTCAACACAGTAGTAGATTTTGTTGCTGCAGCATTGTCTTATATTATAAGTTCATCATGATGTTGATATAATGACAGAAAAGATATTATTGTGCAACAGTTTGAATACTTTTTAAGTCCTTTGTATTTGTATTGCTTGCATGTGTGCGTATCAGTATTCTCCAATAAAATTAACAATGAAAAGTATTATTATTATTATTGCAAATATTGTGTTTACAGCTCTGTGATGGACTGGCAACCTTTCTAGGTTGTACCTTGCCTGTTGCACTCTGTCAACTGTCTTATGTCAACTTCTGGAAATTAGCCAGTGCTTGACTCCAGAGTTCAGAGACTATCCTTAAAACTGCCATTACTGTAGAGCCATTGCACTGTGCTCTTTGACTACTGCTGCTACTCCTAATGATATATCTGAACAAAGTTCAAGAGAGACTGAAAGAGATTGAGTGAAGGTTATTTCCAGCCCCTTGCTTCTTCTCTCCCAGCTGTCATGATCCAAAGCTCAGATTACATAGCAACATAGCAAAAACTCTAAAATGGATCTATAAGTCACACTCGGGTCATCTATAATAATCATCAATATTATCATTAGGCAAAAATGGTGACAGCAATGCATACTAGAAGGCAGTAAATATGTCGTCCCCAATGAGTAATTCATTCCTAGGTCAGGCTGTCCTAACCAGACTCAAATATGTCACATAGTTTCGAACGATAATTTAACCAAAGGAGAATTCGTGTAGTAAGCACTGTAATGACAGTGGTTGGATGTCTCACTCCCAAAGGCTTAGTCAGTATTTAATAACTAAGCTTCATTTACAAATGATTCTGGATATATGGAGGCAAAAACAATAAATGTAACAGTGAACTATGAAATGTCACATGCAACAATTTGTATTTCAACTAAGGCCAATAACTTCTTGAATTAGTAAACAGTGTTTCCCTCTAATTCATCATATATTAAAAATAGCCATTTCAAAAGTGTTCAACTGCAAAAACTCTGAAAAGATCCTAGTATTTATGTTTGTTAAGTACATAATGTTCTTATGACAGTGTACTCTCTACTTTTGGTATGCCTTAATCAAGGTGGTTAAATGATGGAAAGCTGCAAAGACACAGTGCTGATATTGCCTACTTTCTTATGCAAAAACTCAAATTCACTATTGGATTACAGTAAACAGTAATATGATGTCTGACTTTAAAGTGTGTCTTGTGAGCTGCATCATGCAGTATACGTATAGATACAGTTCTGTCAGCCAGCTCCTGAGGATGAGTTAAATATATGGTGTCAAGTGCTTTGACCTCCACTTCCTGATGTTGATATTTACAATAAGTCTGCTCAGAGTGAGACAGACAGGAGAAAGAATTTTTGAAAGAATTTAGTCTAGCTCACTGAATTTGAGCATGGTACTGTAATAGTATGCCACCACTGGAACAAGTTGGTTTATTAAATTTCTTCCCACCTAGTTACTACATGATCAAATGTAAGTGGTGTTATTGCAAAGTGGAAGTGCTTAGGAACCACAGTAGCTCAGCCATGAAGTGGCAGAGCACATAAAGCTAGAGTGGGGTCACCCAGTGCTGAGGTGCATAATGTGTAAAAGTGACCAACGATCTGCTGACTCAGTAACTGCGGTTCCAAACCTCCCCTGGCATTGAAATCAGCACAAAAACTGTGTATTGGGATCTTCATGGCATGGAGCAGCCATTACATCACCAAGCACAATGCCAAGTATCAGATGAAGTTGTGTAAATCACACTGCCACTGGAGTCTGGAGCAGTGGAAGTGTGTCCTGTGATCAGTTAAGCTTCTCTGTCTTGAAGATCAATAGGCAAGACTTTTGTTCGTGAATTTCAGGAGATCGTTACCTAGCATATCGCATTGTACCAGCTATAAAGTTTGGAATCAAGATAATGCTATGGGGTTCTTTTTCTGTTTTTGGCCAAGGGGCTTTAGTTAAAGTGAAGGAAATCTTAATGTTGCAGTTTGCAATGACACTTTGAACAATTCTATACTTCCAACTTTGTTGGAACAGTTTGGGGAGGACCCTTTCTGTTCTATCATTACTATATTATACATGTAAAACAAAGCCCATAAAGGCATAGTTGGTTGAATTTGGTTTGAAAGAATTTGACTGGCCTGCACAGAGCCTTGACCTCAACCCCATCCAACAGCTTTGGATAAACAGAGATTGCGAGGAAGGCCCACTAGTCCAGCATTAGTGTCTGACCTCACAAATGGTCTTCTGGATGAATGGACTAAAATTCCCAGAGACACATTCCAAAATCTTGTAGAAAGCCTTCCAGAAGAGTGAAGTCTACTAGCTGCAAAAATGGAATCCAACTCCATGTTAATGCCAGTGGATTTATAATGGGATGTCATAAAAACTCCTGTAAATATAATGTGTAGGTGGCCCAATACTGTCCATGGTGTAGTAGTTACACATTCACCTTACACTCAAAACATCCCTGGTTTGAGCACAGGTGGAGACCTAAGCCTCTTCCACAATGGAAAGGTTACATCAGGACGGAGAATACAGTCTAAAATCTGTGCCACATTACCTGTGTGGATTAATTTGCTGCTACTACTCCTTGGGAAAATTTAAGAGAGCAGCTGAAGGTACTTACTTACTACAATGTATAACAAAACTATATGCAAAATTTGAGCAAACAGTACACTAGGACCCAAATCATAGTGACACCAGTAAGAATCACAGTATCCCTGTAAATTGGACTATTTTTCTGCATGTTTTCTGGTACAATGGATCCTAACCATGCAGATCCTGAAAGATATCGGAGGGGTTGTGAGAGTCAAGCACACACAGCAAAAGAAGAATGCATAGGAAGACTAAGAGGACAGCAAAGACAATTTCTTTCTGTTTCTTTTTTCTGAATAAAATTGCAACTGTTCAACTGTTGTCCCTAATATTACTAAAACATGGCATGAAGGTGAGGAAGATGGACAGAGGGTGCATCCATGTTTGAGTTGCCATACAGTTGATTGTTTCCTGTGCTTTCCCAGGGAAGAAAACAGAGAGCATGCAGAGCAGTCATAGTATCTTTTGTACTGGGATGTTTGTTTCTATCAGGCTGCTTTGATTTGTGCCTCATTCAGTGACTGCTTCACACTTGGAATTCATTTTTTGACCTGCATATTTCCCATTTCTCAGACGAGTAGAGGATTATTTCTCTGCATGGCATATGAAGATTTATTGCTGTAAATCCCTACACTGTTATGGTCCCCCCTCTCGGCCCCCCTTCTTGGTCTTCCTCGTCCCTTCCTAGTCCTTTGCCCTCCCTCGTCCCTAGGTGTCATCGTCACAGTCTGTTTTGTCCTTGTCTTATTTTGGTAGTCTGTCTGGTCTTTGTTGCACTTCCCCTCCTTCTGTCCCAGCTGTTCCCTGTTACCTATTGTTCCTGTGATTGGCTGGGTCTGTCTATTTAAGTTCTGTCTTCTTGTCTCCCCGTCGCGGCATTGGTTTATTTTCCTGTCAGGTTTCTACGCCAAGCCACGTTTTTGCCACGCCAAGTTTTGTTTCCACGTTCCTGGATTTATGCTCTGGTCTTGTTTCAGTTAAGTTCCTATGTTTGGCAATAAAGTCTTTTTAAGTTCAAGTCGAGTCTCTGCAGTCTGCTATGTGGGTCCATGCCACACCACCTCTCCCACCATGGGAAACCATGACATACACATGAGGAAACCTGTTGGGATGTGGTCAGTTCAATTCAATTCAATTCAATTTTATTTATATAGCGCCAATTCACAACAAAAGTTGCATCGAGGTGCTTCACACTATAGGATAAAGATAAAACAGTGTTAAAAGGAAAACCCCAACAATCCGATGATCCCCTATGAGCAAGCACTTGGCAACGGTTGGAAGGAAAAACTCCTTTTTAACAGGAAGAAACAGGGAGGGGCAGCCATCTGCCTCGACAGGTTGG
>VUQH01054625.1:0-12592 GCA_015106775.1 Etroplus canarensis | reverse complement strand
CGGAGAGAAGGAAGGTAGATATATTGTGTGTGCAAGAAACCAGGTGGAGGGGAAGCAAGGCTAGGAACA
This sequence comes from Etroplus canarensis, assembly GCA_015106775.1. NCBI lineage: Eukaryota > Metazoa > Chordata > Actinopteri > Cichliformes > Cichlidae > Etroplus > Etroplus canarensis. The sequence goes on along the minus strand of VUQH01054625.1, from coordinate 12,523 downwards.
TCGGAGGTGGATTCAAACTGTTCTACTATGGTGTAGGTAGGAAGAGAAATGGAGTAGGGGTCATCTTGAAGGAAGAGTATGTGAAGAGTGTTCTGGAGGTGCCTATGCTCCTCCCTCTTCTTGAAATATGTGTTCACCTCAGCCATTTCTATCCTTTTTGCAAAATCCACTACCCTCTGTCCCTCCACATTCCTCTCCTTAACACCATACCTACCCAACCCCTCCTCATCCCCTTTATTCCCTTCACCTATGTCCACTGAGGTCTGATCCAATTACAACTGTGACTTGAAACCACCTCCAATGCTCCTGGCCTTGCTTCCCTTACAGCTGGTCTCTTGCACACAATATATCTACCTTCCTTCTCTCCATCATATCAGCCAGCTCTCCTACCTACACCATAGTTCCTACACATAAAGTCCCTAAAATCCCTACTCTCACCTCCACCCTCCTACCTTTCCTTCTCTCTCTCTGTCTCCTAACATGCTTTCCCCCTCTTCTCCTCCTTTATTTTCGGCCAACAGTAGCATAGTTTCCACTGGCACCCTGTTGGCTAATGGCACTGGAGGCGGTTGTTGTTAACCCAGGCAGTGACTGATCTGGTATGGAAGTCGTATTATGAATCCGCATATTTGAATTGGCAAAGGTTTTACTGCAGATGCTCTTCCTGATGCAACAGTCCCCATTTACCCAGGCTTGTGACTGGCACTAGGAGTACACTTGCTTGTAGGCCCCAATGGCTGGGTTTTCTCTCTGCTTAAATACACTTGGTTCAAATTAGAAACTGCTTCTTTCAATATTTTAAGAAAATCACTAGTGTTCTTTGCATAGTTTTTGTAACTTGTATTCAGAATCTGTCATGGTCCTTGGTTTTTGTGTTTGAGTGGATTGTTTTGGAGTTTCTTTATCCTTAGTATTGTTTATGGGGTCGGTCAGTTAGTGTTTTAAGCTTCTGTTTTTGCTACATTTTAGTTCCAGCCTTTATTTGTTTCTTGACTTTTGTTAGTTCCCTCTGTGTCTCCTCAGTGTCATCTTCCTATGTTCTTATCCCTCTAAGTTCAGTCTTGTGTCTGTCCTTATGTCTCTTGTCTTCACCTTTTTTCCCTGTCTCCTGATCCCTTGCTTTTTGCTACCGTCTTCCTCGCCCTCATGTTCCTTATTTTTGTTAGTCTCTGTGTATATATGGTCCTGGCTTCCCCTCAGTCTTTGTCTTGATGTCTGTGTACCTGCTTTGTGTGCTCCTTGTGTCAAGTAGCCCAGGTTTCTGTTTAACTTTGGACTCTTGTTATGGATTTTATTTACCTCACAAAAGGCACACCTTTTGTTGTTGTATATACCTGTCTGACCTGAAGTCTGCTTTTGGGTCCAAACCTCCTGCAATTGTGGCAGAAACACCCCAAAAATACCAAGTCAGGGCCCATTAGAGGGGCTTATCCATCACCTTTTATATTTTTGGTTCACTTCTGAGTGCAAAACAGCATTTTTAAGAATGCAAATATATAAAATGTTACAAAGCAGAAAGACCAAGTGCTGCCAAAAATTAAGTGTTAGCATTTATTAAGATGAATGAAAAACAGAGTTACAGCAAAGCTATGACAGAGCATATTGACATTTTTCCTGAGCCCAGAATATCCAGAAGAAATGTGATAAACCTCTTCCAACTTGTGAAATAAAGGACACAATTAGCAGACAATACTAACCAGATGAGCTGCAATTATGAAACTCTCTGGACTGATGTATATAAAATCCAGTAACTGTGAAAAGTGTGATGCCCAAATTCTAATAGTGGTGTTGTGTTTTTAAGCTAATGAACATAAAAATATAAAGAAAAAACAACAAATGGAATTTTTACGAAATGGCCTACATTGTTTTTATTGTTTATTCCTCTTTTTAAAAGATAAGTAAAACAAATATTTTTCAAAGATGCAGTTGAGACAGTATATAAAAACAGGTGATTCCAATATTTTTCCCATTGTATTGATAAAGTGAGAACCAAAAACCATAAAAAAGGGGCCCAGGGGAAATCAGAAAATGTTAATAGAAACAGTTTGAAAAACTGGCTTGAAAAACTCTGGGCACCATTTCCAGCTCATGTGCAGTGCCTTGTGTCCTGTTGCAGGAATTACTACATAAAAAGTAGCACTGGACGAGAGTGAAAATCATTTTGTATTTGATGACTGTTTTCATACGGGTGGAAGAAAAACTTGAATCCTTTACTTACTTAACCTTATTTAAGTAAAAGCAGCAATTCTATAGTGTAAAAATACTCTAACTAAAAATTCTGCAATAAAACTCCTATGTAAAAGTGAAAAGGTTACATCAAAATAGATTTAAAATACCTAACCAGAACGTCAGTGACACAGTAGCTTGCCTGGCTCAAGATCCATAACAATTCACAGGTTACTGTATTGTGCAAAGTGCAGAAAAGTGATAAGGTTTCTTGTCATTGGTTGGCTGTCTTTCACAAACTAATGAGAAAGAAAATCCACTGAACAATCAAGAAGGCTTGCAAACAGTCATTACTAAGACAAATCACCACCAAATGAAATTATTTGAGCTCACGAGTATTATGAATGCATGGTTTGTAGTACCCATGGTCACAAAAAGCATAAAAATATGTGAATGCATCAGCATGTCAGTGCATTGATCACGACACCGATGTTAGCATAATGGTGATACGAAAGCCCCAACCACACCTTCTTAATGTGAAAGTCCACCAATAGAACCACTCCCTGTATGATGAAGACCTAAAAAATCCTGATCATCACCATGTACAGTACAGATAGGTATGACCTTGAGCACAATTTAGGTGAAGACCCATTAAGTGATAACTGTGTGCAACTTTCACTAAAATCTGACCACTACTCTAGGAGGAGCAATTTTTGTGAATTGTGGACTGATAAAAAGATGGATGATGGACATCTCGATGAGCATTAGCTCATCTGGCCTTCAGCTGGTAGAGCTAAAAAGTAAACATAATCACTGACTTGTTAATGTTTACATTAATTAATGTTGAAGCTGGAGCTATTTCACTTTTTTCTTTATATACTGTTGGATAGCTTTCTATTACAATGTAGCAGAGTTTATTAGTAGATTTATATTTTATATTAAAAATATACTATATCAAATTTTCAGTAAAAAAGGATGGTTTGACTCATTGTTAGACTAGCCAGGTTGCTGTTAATCCAAGTTAATTGGTAGGGGAATCTACAGATGTTCTGGGCTCCAGCTTAAGCTTGATTGGGTTCTTTGGTGAAGAAAATCCTTCAGTTCCCAACACAAGTGGAATCTAAGAAAACACAAAAATGTGTCATAAATTAAGCCTCATGGAAGCTTATATTCATGTATAAAGACCATCAACATTTTAAGACTACAAAATATTTGTGTCTTCTCACATCTGTTTCCTTGCAGGTGACAAAGCTGAAATTCTGAAGGATCTCCACTATGGCCAACTTCATCATCAAGAGAGCAAATCTCATGCCTATACAATTTCTTGGTCCTGCTCCAAAGGGTAAGAAGGCATAGGGATCTATTTTGCCTTTGTTCTCTTTGCTGAACCTGAAAGAAAAAAATATCCAGATATCCAAAGCTGATAAGCCAAAGGACAAAGGCCAAGGTAAAATCTAACCATAACTTCCTATTATAGAAATATAGCATTTTTCCAGGTTTGAACCCAGCCAGAGGAGCCACACGCAAGTCTACTCCTAGTTCTGGTCCCAAGCCTGGGTAAATGGGGAGGTTTGTGTCAGAAAGGGCATCCAGCGTAAAATCTTTGTCAAATCCAGATGCAGATTACTAATACATGATCCGCTGTGGTGACCCCTAATGGGAGCAGAGAGAAGAAGAAGTACCTTTCAGGTTTGAAGACCTCAGGCTCTGACCACAAAGCAGGATCACGCTGGAGAGTGTAAACTGGTATCATGACCACGGTTCCTTTGGGAATGGTGACACCATTTACTTCAACTGAAGCCTTTGCCATTCTCTCTATTCGAGTACCAATAGGGTACAACCTCATTGATTCATTCAGTACCATGTCCAGATATTCTATCTGCATCAGGGCATCGTAGGTTGGTTGAGCCTGGAAGGTTATAAAATATAAAGTTAGTTGCTAGCACAGGACCAATTGTTGACAGAAAATAAAATTTAATTTTTTGTTCTTTTTTTCCTCATGGCACTATACTGAGTGGCAGCCTGTTATAGCAGCTATGACTTTATCTTTTTCCTTTTTGTTTCACAAGCCTTGTCAATTTGTGTCTGCTCGTGGTTCTTCTTCATGTATACTCTTGGCAACAGCAGTTAGATTGTGCTGAGTGAGGCCTGTAACCACAGAGGAGATGACAGGGATTCAGAACTGAAGCTGTTGCAGCTGTCATCACAGGAAATGTGAGGTGTTTGGACAAGAATATGGATGCGCTCTGCAAGCGGATGAAGACCCAAAAGGGAACACAGTAACTGCAGTTTGATGTGTTACATGGAATGTTGTATGAGATGTTGTCACACTCAACTCTTGGACCACAGTGTGACAGTACTTGGCAGGACTTTCAGCAGACAGGGACTTTAACCTGATCGATAAGAAGAAACACGGAGGAATTGCACTGGCTCTGATAGAAAAGTGGTGCAATCCCAGACATGTTACAGTGAAGGAACAGTTCTATGGCCTGGTTATTGAACTACTAGCTAAGCGACATCCTGCATAAAATGTGTGCCAAATTACTGATGTGAATTCATACACGATGATGCAGTGGGAGAATACAAGGAAGCAGCCAAAAGGCGCTTTGCTTGCTGAAGTTTTAAGTTTTTCAAACTGCTTGGAGTCTCCCATCAGCTTAATCAGACTCATCCAAATTGTTCTGGCTATGGTAAATGATAACCTGAACCATCCTCTGCACCACTTAGGACAGGCAGTAGACCAGCAATACTGGGTAACCTTCTAGTTTACCTTTGTACCATTCTGTCTCAGTTCCAATAGTTACTATGATCCTCGAAAGGGTTACTATTTAATGCCCTGACATTGCCTAAGGGTTCTGACTGATCTGAGCAAAACAGTATTTTCTTACTAAGCACCACAGATATGGAACTATTTGTAAAAAGACCTAAATTTAAACATACATATTTATGGTTGAATTTAAAAGTCTCATAAGGAACACAGTGAAGGAAAGATGTGGATGTTTTTCTTGAGTGGCCACAAGTGTGTTTTGTTGTCTCCTGGAGACTTGATCTTCTGGGTTAAATTGAGGTAAATAATGAAACTTTCTCTAACATTTGTAATCTTTCACCCTTCTGAAGCATTTATTTTATTGATCCAAGTTGTTTTTCATGTTTTGGCTGCTCTAACATAATAGGTTCCCAAGTTTTGGAATAAATAAAGTAGATCTTATCTCATCTTAACCTTTCCTGGGAAGGCTTCATCAATCTTGTCTTGCAGAGTCTTTTGAATGTGAGGATGGGTTGCCAGGTTGTATGCTAAAAATCCCAGTGAGCTGCTACTGGTTTCATAACCAGCAAAAATGAAGGTCATGGCCTGAGCGAGAATCTCATCATCAGTCAAACCTGAAACATTAAGACATCATTAAATGTGCTTTGAAAATTCAAAATATAAACTCAAAATATCTGACAGGGAAAAATTAGCCCTCTGTGGGTTTCACTGGTGAATTTTAAAATTAGATATCCAAACTATTAGCTAAAATTGATTTTTGAATAAATATTGAGCTTCACAAAATAACTTTAAATGGGAGATAAAAAAGGCTCAGGAGCTTCAAGACAGAACCAGTCAGTGTTATTTGTTTTTAACGGTTCAAGCCAATGTTCACTCTAAGCTGCAAGCTTGCATGTGTGCCGCATAGATTTGCTGCGTGCGGAGGATGCCGAAGCAGTGAGTGATTGCGCAAGCGTGCAGCTTAGAGGGAACATTGGTTCAAGCAGTATTTGCCCGAGCAAATTATTTGTTTTATGTTCAACATTTAAATGCTGTTTAACCTAGAAAGGCATTCATATGACATCACACTCTTTCTTGTCAGTTAATGACAATAATAACAATAATTTATATAGAAAAACACTAAAGAGGAAGTGTTCCTTCTTACAGAGAAAATGATGAACACTAATTTTCCTGTCCATTCTGTGTCACTACCTTTTGGGGATTTTGTTTCCTCTCTGTTGGTTTCTGAAATTTGACAGTCCACCATCAATTGCATGAAATCCACTCGGTTCTGCTAGACACAAGTGAAACAGTTAAAAAAAAAAAATTGTGAACATAAAACACAAACTGGTTAGTATCAAATTAGTTGTAAGCTGGCTGAATTACTTTGTGTTCATTCATATTCCGGTCTGATTTGATCGTCCTTAGAAATTTGTAGAAGAAATCTACAACATCAGTGGGGAAGAACGAGATTTCCATCTTCTTAAAAACTGGTTTCAAGAATGGAAACAGAACTGTAATGGATAAACTACTGTTAATTAGATACTCAAGAAAAGATAGCTATTCTGGTTACAGTATAAAATATGGCATACCCAAAAGCACAAGCAATGGATTCAGGAAGTTGAACTTGACCATTCTTTTGATGTTCGCTACAAAAGGGTCAGATGGATTGTTGATAGAATCAATGTCTACACTAAATGCAGTGCTGGCCACTACATCCATACTGTAGGGTCCAAACACACTGGAAAAAGACAAACATGTAATTCAAATGGACTATAATAATACCTATTATTTTGGAATAATAAATGAGAAAAAAATCATCCAGTGCTTGTGGTAAGCATTATTTTGCTGCTGAGAATAAAAACTCACTCTTTGACCACTATGACTTCATCTGCCTCAACTTTCTTGTGCAGACTCTTGATCAGAGTGCTTGAGTGCTTCAACATTATGGTGTACATCTGCGCAAATAAAGAAAAAAAAATTAAAATCACTAAATTATCACAACCAATGTTTATATTATGATAAACAATATGTAAAAGCTGCAATGATAACATAAAAACTCCTACAATGTGTTTCTTTATGGCATTTTATCTGTGCCTCTATCTTAAAAAAAAAACAAAAAAAAACCCTCCCGTCATATGTCTATATGTTACACCAGGTCCTGGAGAAACGCCATCTCATTTCACTATGTTCTGCGTCCAGCTATATGTGGTTGAAATGACAATAAAAGCTCTTGAATCTTGAATCTAGGTGCACATACATATTTTTTGTTAGCACAAAAATTACATTTTGAGAGGTAAATATTTTTGAGCAAAGAATAACTTAACAAAAAATTGTCGCATGCAATACATGTATTTGAGTGTTTGCTATTTTTCATATATACACACAATAATAGCCTCTCTCACTCATTTGTTGGCATTTATTCTTGCTTAGATCTCTGCTCTGTGCATTAATAGACATCTGTACACTTGCTCAGCGTATCACTGTTTCTCTCAACATCCTTGCATATCAACAACTATAAATATGCATTCTCTGCGTAACTTTAGTTGTTTTGATAATTTATAATAAGAGAAAAATAACAGAATAAAATGAATGCCATTTTTTGGAAGATTATGGTGCTGCTGCATTGTTTTAACCAAAGTTCTTGTATCACTGCCATGGTCCCCTGCCCTCGGGTCTGGAAACCTGTCTTTCTCTCACTTCTCTCTGTCACTCTCTCTTTGGGGTTGGGTCAGGCTAATCCATATGGTTAGTTTCAGGTGCGGGATGTTCTGAGGAGGAGCTGAGTCAACACACCTGATGCAGATACCGTCACTCGGGTATTTAAACCCTGTTTACTCCTGAAGACTTCAGAGTATAGCTACAGTTTCATAGCTATACTCCAGGCCAGAAATCTGTATGCCAGTGATCAGCTTAATGCTTGGAGCTCATCTGTCTGTGTCTTCCCTCCCAGGACCTCTGTGCCATGCTTGGATATTTGGAACCTGCCTAACCTACTTTTTGCCTCAGATTAACACCCTACAAGTCTGGACTGGTTCACTCTTGCCTGCCTGTTTTCCTGACCATTCCACAATAAACCTGTATGACTTTTATGCCTGAGTTTGGTTTGTTTTCTGCATCCCAAACCACCAGTCCTGACAGTCACCAGCTGAAAGTAGTGACTCCAAAAATGGCAGTTCTTTAAAATAATTCTAAATAATCAAAAGAATTTAAGATACTAAACTGAAAATATGTTTTAATCCAGTTTATCTAAAACATTTTCACTTGATTTAAGTACATTTTAACGGTCTCAGAAATGCTGTAGATGGTGAGCTGATTGGAGACCAAAGCAGCCAGTCAAGATGTCTGCATCCAAGTCTGTCTTTGGCTGGGTTTGTGGCACATTTGTAACAGTGTGCATAAGGAGTTGAACATGCAGAAAGCATAGATATTGAGAGAAGAACTGAGACACTGTGAGCAAGAGCACAGATGTCTGTTAGCACACAGAGCAGAGATCTGAGCAAGCGCAAGTGCCAACAACTTAATGAGAAAGGCTATTATTGTGTCTGTACGGATAATAGCAAATAATTTATTGCATGCAAAACTTATTTTTGTTTGCTCAGATTAAGTGATTCTTCCATCAAAAATATATTCCCCTCAAAATATAATTTTTGTGCTAGCAAAAATGATCTGTGTGCATTCAAAAATTCCCACTGTGTGCTCAAGATAAAGGCACAAAATTAACACTATACTTAACCTCTTTCAGTCGTCCACTGGTGAAAGAAGGAGAGAGTATGGTGCGAATCCGCCTCCATTCCTCATCCTCTACCACTGATACAGCCTTGCGTAATGGTCCAGTTAGTCCAATATCCTAGCCTCCCCCCCACAAACAGATATTCTTTTACTTATGTTCATCAGTTAGTGTAAAGGTATTAATTTGGAAATTACCTCCATCTTCTTTTTTCCTTACCCGTCTGTTTGTGAAGACAGAATAACACTCCTTAACCAAGATCGTTTTGATCATATCTAGGTCCATTATAACCAACACAGGCCGTCTGCCATCATACAACCTTGAAATGTGACAGTAGACATGGTACCAAGTCAAGTACTGCCTAAACATTACATAAGAAATATGTGGTACTATATGTGGGAAGGTATAATATATTCTGTCTTTAATATCAAACGCTTACCCCCAAACCTTTCCATACTTCTTAAAGCATTGTGTATCAAAGTTGTGGACCCCCTGAGTAATGACAGTATAAAACAAGTCAACTGGGTTTCACTTGGCCACTGCAGTAATATGGCAAACGTGTCTCACCTTTCTGTACTCTAGAAATGTTCCAATAAAAGGTAAAGGTCTGGGTCCAGGGATGCCAATTTTCTTGAAAACACCATATGGAGAATATCCATAACTGAGAATTGAGAGCAGGATTGAAACATTAAGAACAATGCCACCTGAGAGTTCCTTGCCTTTGAGCAGAAATTAAAAAAAAAATAAAGTCAACTGATGTCTTTTTATTTTCTGTCTTACTGCTCATGGCATGTAGCTCTCTCTCTTGCTAACTTAAACTTTACTTGCCTATTGTTTCCATCTTGAGGGTTGATACCATGGAAAAAATAAAATTAGGCCTGAAAATTATATTTACATCCAGCAAAAGAAAGCAAGGCTGAAAGAAGCAACTGGATCAAACAAAATATTTCTGGAGATGTTGCAACATTCTCTGCACTTCTCTCATTTACTCTGAGATGCAAAAAAGAAAAAAAGTGGTTACATTAAAAACTTATGTCTGTCTGATAATAACCCATGCCATTTACTGATGAATGCACTTATACAGATCAGAGATGGTTGCAGCAAGTTAAAATATGTTACATTTCATTCACCAAATTCTGCGTTTTTTCTCAGTAAGGACTGCATTCTGAAAATGTACATTTAACAATAATATTATGTCTATGTTATTGACTTGTTTTTCTAATGTGTAGGACACATTAGGAAGACTGAAACACACACACATATATATATTCCTTCAGATTTTTGTTACACTACAGGGAAGGTGAATGGCCACCTTGTGTTTCACTGACTTTTATCCTTTTTTCATGAAAATATGTGAGATGAGTGATACGGTGTTATATCTGTTATAGATATATAAAGTACACCTATTCTGAACTTTTTAAAAACATGTTACATAACTTTTAAAATGTATAGCAAAACAGTGATTTAAATTAAGCAACTCTGAATTACTTTACAGGATATGGCCACAAATATAGCCACTATCCAGAAATATTAACTAAAAGATTTGTGTGTGAACCCAGTGTAAACCAAAATTTTAAACATTCTTGCCTCATTGGTATTTTATTTATTTTACTGCTGAGGATTTCTTTTTTCTCTCTTTTTGTTTTTGGCTGAGCGTTTTTACTGGAATGCATAATCAGAAGAAAGTCTATAATAGCAGGACTGTCTGGTAGTTAATTTTACATTTCACTTTCCTTCAGGGTGTGTTTAGTGTATTTGTTCTCGGTCAAGCTGTATTTACTTGTATTGGTTTCGATTACCACGGGGACCACTGTTGCTTTCACCTTCCACATCTTTTCTAGTTCTTCTCTCAGCCCTCGGTATTACTCAAGCTTTTTGTGTTCCTTCTTCCTGATGTTGCCATCACTTGGGATTGCTATATCTAACACTACGGCCTTCTTCCTCTGCTTGTCCACCACTACTACGTCCGGTTGGTTAGCCATCACCAGTTTGTCCATCTGTATCTGGAAGCCCCACAGGATCTTTGCTTGGGTATTCTTAACCACCTTTGGAAGTGTATCCCATTTTGACCTTGGGACTTCCAGGCCATACTCAGTACAAATGTTCCTGTACACTATGCCAATTATGGCGTTCCATGTATACCCTGCCCGCTAGCATCTTGCATGCTGCTGTTATGTGCTAGACTGTCTCTGGGGCATCTCTGCACAGCCTGCATGGTGTGATAGACCCCAAGCCTCTATCGATTTTGTGTTCAGAGCTTGTTGCTGTGCTACCACAATTAGTGCCTCTGTGCTGTCTCTCAAACCAGCTTTGTCCAGCCACTGGTAGGACTTTTTGACATCAGCCACTTCTTCTATCTGCCGGTGGTACATGCCATGCAGGAGCCTGTCCTTCTCTGATGGTTCCTGTTCTTGCTCCTTCTGCTGCCTAAGGTATTCACCAAGCACGTGAACAGTCATGGCCATCTTTCTGATGTACTCGATATACTGATATATGTGTATGTGTGTATATCTACGTTCATTATCCACATTCTCATTTACTCATTTCTATATTTCATTCATGTGTACTTCACTGTGCAAATAAAATATTATGCAATATCTGATTTATGACCACAGCCACTCCTCCTGTGGCTTCTCCCCTTTATAACTGGACTTTTACCTATTGCCAGGCTGCGTAAGCACTTCTTGACTCACTGAACATAGGGTTTTTTTTAAATATTTGATCTTCTTAACTGTATTGCTATAGCTTATTCATTTTTATATATACTGAACAGGTGCCTGTAATGTTAGTAATTTCCCCCTGGGATCAATAAAGTATTCTGATTCTGCAGCATTCTCAACAAGTCTCCATGCCATTTTAAAGTTACAACTTAACTCAGGCGCATCCATAACAAAGGCCAGTGCCCTGTTTGGCAGTTTAAGAGGAACGGCACCAAAATGTATCGGCTTCTTCCTTTGCTCACGTCTCAGGCAGTTTGTTACGTAATCTTGTAAACAAAATGAAAGAGCAACAGACACCATTATTGTCTAACTCCGCTCCTTCTCTGACCCTTGAAAACACACCAGAGATACATACTTACATTACAATGACAGTCATGACCAGTAATATTAATGTCCAGGTCGCCATCGAGAAGTCCGGAAAGTAGCCCATCTTTGCTGTGCGCCCCTACCGTCCCCCTCGCTTCCTGTTTTGTAGCTGCAGGCTTGTTTTATACTGTGAGTACGTGAACGAGGCGGTCCCACACAGCTGGAAAAACAGTCCACGTCACTTGTTCTTTCATGGACGTCTGGAGTTTGAAGGACAAGTGTTGAACAAACACTAAATCTAGGCGGTGTGAAGACATGTTTTCAGTCAAATCTCACTGCCCCTTAGAATAATAGGCATGAAAACGTAAAATACTGAAAGCTACCAATAACATTCTGACCCTTGAGGAAACCTTTGCAATGCAACAGCGTTCAAAAAATGGCAGTGCGAACGCATACACTGATATCGGGTATTACAATAGGAGGAGTTGAGCACCGCATTGCCTTATTTGCAGATGATATAATATTTTTCCTGACAAACTTAAGAAAAAAAAATTAGTGTTCCTAATTTGATAAAAACCATTGAACATTTTGGAAGGTTTTCAGGGTACAAAATTAATAATTCCAAATCAATACTAATGTTCCTTAACAAAAGGGAAAGAGAGAATCCTGTTATAAACACCCCATTTGCAACAGCTACAGAAGGCTTCAGGTATTTAGGTGTTAAAATTACTCCTGAAATAAGTAACATAATTCCAGCAAATTATAACCCCCTACTGGAGAGAGTAACTGAGACACTGAATCGCTGGTCTTCCTTGCCTATATCCATGGTCGGCCGAATAAATTTGATAGAAATGA
>VUQH01054622.1:0-18012 GCA_015106775.1 Etroplus canarensis | reverse complement strand
CTCCCTCACCAGTCTTCTTCTTGCCCGTTCACTCAGTTTGTGAGGATGTCCAATGAGTCGGAAATCTTTTTGTATCCATCTCCTGGCTTATAGTTTTCAATGATCTTTTCTCTGAGTTGCTTGAAGTGTTCTTTTGTCCTCATGTTGCAACTGTAGCAGGAATACTGATGAACCAGAGACTGGAGCTCCCAGACACAGGTGTTTTTGTACTGCAATCACTTGACACAAATCACCTGCACTCAGGTGATCTCCATTTCATTAACTGTGACACTGCTGGACTCAACTCTCTGTTGAGTTTGGTCTGTCCCTTTACATAGATAGATAGAACTTTATTGATCCTTCGGGAGGTTCCCTTTGGGAAATTAAAATAAAATTAACAGGGGTGAATACCTTATATATTTTTAATAGCTGAAATTAGGCTGTAAAAATATGTTTTCACTTCGATATGACAGAAGCTTCTCTTTTGTTTTTTGTTTTTTTGCAAATTCTTGTCAAAAAAGTCCAAATTATATTTTATTCATTAAAGCAATAAATGGGTTAAACAGCCAAGAGGGGTTGAATACTTTTTTAGAGGCATTGTATGCCAAGATTGAGAAAATGTAGACAGACTACAGCCAGTAAGTAAGCTGGTTAAATCATTTACATGGTATAGTTTTTTTGGTTTGTGCTCAATAATTCTGATTGAGCTTGAGGGCTTTTAAAATGATTTCAACTGCAATATCAGGCTCCCTAGAAACATAGCTACTGTGACCATGCCACCTTGCATACATCAGTATTTACCTGAGCTGTACCAAGTATAGCATAAGAAAAGTGCTTACACAGCTGCAGATACTTTTTATGTTATTCTGGGTCTTAATGATGCAAGAAATTTAACATGCCTTTTTTACTTTTTTAAATTTTCATTTAGCTGTCACTGAAGTGGCATTATCCCTTAATGTTACACCTTCTAAGTGTTAAAAGGCAAATGATTCATTAACCTGTCTTTTAGTCCTCAACACAGCAATCTAAGAACAAGCACACCGCTTGACAAGAGTCACATTAGCATCCCTGATTAAGTCACATTTAGATTGAGGAATTCAGACTTTTTCCAAACAGTCTTTAACTTAAACTTTTAAAGCTGAAATACACTGCTTAAATGTTCAGCTGCCAGTGTATTAGGTACATATAGCTATAACTGATGTGGTCTTAAACAGTCCTGAATTAAAGCTGATATTCATAAAGGTTATATTGTTCAGTTTTCATTTATACAATCTGACAAGCTAATACTGTGCACAACCTTGGGCAATTAGCTTTCCAAACTTTGTGTTCCACGTAGACTTAACAAAAGCATGATCAGTTCGTGACAGAACAGGCTCGTGATCATGCATGCACCACGCATTTCAGTGATGCACCTTGATGTGTACACAGAAAACACCATGGCAGACCAAGAAAGGCGGCCAAAGACAAACATCCATTAAAAAAAGTGTTAAAGAGCTATGAATCACCAATTCCAATCAGAACCTACAAAATACTTTCACATTTTAACAAAAATCACATTTAGTTGAACTTGTGTGAGTGTAAGTGTGGAATTGTCTGATCTTTTGGGCAGACCACCCACCCCTACTAAACGGTACATCAGTGAAAAGAGATAAGCCCTATAAATAAAAACCTTAATGAAATTCAGTTTAAACACTACACTCAGGATTTTATATTAATATAGAAGAAGATGCAGAAAGAACTCTTTTTGTGCATTGCTATTATTTTACTAAGAGTCATATTTCTGGATTTTAATGGCAAAATCAGCCCTTGATATGCTGCATTCAAACTATGCTCTTCAAATGATGTGTGACTAATGAAATATGATCACACAAAAATAATAAAACATATGATAGATGCATTTTCAGTATGCAGCCTGGCTGAGAACCAGAGGATATCAGTACACCTGGGTCACCGACTGAAAGGAGGAGCAGTAAACAATGAACAGACAACAGCAGGAAGAGACCAAGAGAGGCAAACAAGTCATTTGAGTGTGTTACTAATGTGTCTCTGCAGCAGGTGGGAAATCTATTATTGCCGTTTTTGAGACGCCTCTCAGCATAAACAATTAGAGACAGAGGGGAGAAGAAAAAGAGCGAGAGAGAGTGAGTGAGGAGAAGACGGGGATGGATAAAGAGAGGCTACAGAATCAATTAGTCTTGTTAGGCCTAAGTTCATCTCTCACACACACACACACACACACACACACACACCCACACCTGCCCTCAGTCGTAGTCCTCCCATGCAGAGAGGGCCACCCGCAGACCATACGCCATTACAAAAGCGCAAAGTGGAGTGGAGGTTTGTCCCCATCCCCACCCCCTCCATTCTCTCTGCTCCATCTACCTCTCTTGCCCACTTGCTCTCTCTCGCTCTGTCTGTTTCTTGAAAGTATGGGCTTCATCAGCCCCCCTGTAGAGATCATTCATCCACATAGTAACACACACACATACACACACTAGGGGCTTCTAATTAGTGCTCAGACCGCCTGCCCAATTATTACCAGCCGTGCTCTAATTAGGACTTATTTAAAGTGTGCGTCAATTAGTCTTTAACATCATTGTCTGCTTGAGGGAGCTGGACCGGTTAACACTTTCTGAACCAAAGGCAGAGCACAGAGGCTGAGATACATCAACAGTTGGGGTCCAGCTCCTTTTAACACAATATACTGAATCTACTACAGAGAACATGAAACAGTCACAGACTTTAATTGCAGGGAGGACTTTATACCCAGTTTTACATTAATATATTTCCTCATTTGAAAGACAGCCTCTTCTCTTATTTAGTTTATTAGGCATTTTAGGGTATTACATCAAGTCACATTATCTTCCTCAGCAGGTTAAGTTTGTCCTCTCTTGTTGCTTTAAAAGTTGAGCATGAAATTTGAGAGTAGGGAAAAGAAGTCTCACCTCACAGCCTTCTACAGTAGCTGTTCTAGAGCTTTTGATCATGTCCTATTATGTAGAATAGTGGTTTTAAAATGGTGAGACTCTCCTTCACAAAGGGGAAAGGGATGGTTAAAGGGGAGACGCAGGGGGTTGAACATGAGGGATGGAAAATCATATTCCTCAAAAATATAAGCGTGACTTGCACTTTGTGAATGAACTCATCATTGCGATTCGTCTTTGTAAAATGCATGTGCAAAATGCTGCTTAGAAAAATGTTCACATTTTTCAGAGTGATCCAGTAATTCAAAGATAGTTTTTTTAAGCAAGCAGGGGAGGGGTAATTTCTCAACTGAAAAACCTAGATGTCATAGGGGTTAATTTCAGGGTTGGGCTTGGAAACAAGAGACAGCTCAGTGGGCTGAGTGCAGTATATTTGAAGACTGACTAAAATGTGTTTACATTGTATTGGAATGTAGATAAAGGAAACACTGTCCTGTTAAGATGTATGGCTTTAGAGACCGATATGTATATGAAGTATACAAATATAACAATGGGTTTAATTACATTTAACAGATTATAAATATGATGTGCAACAAAGTTTACTACCCATAGTCATTTAACTATAATTGATTCTATCCTTCAAGCCCCCTGCTTTACCATGTCACTGTAATACACTGTTAATAGAGTAACACAAACTGAGTGAAAAATTTACATCAGTTCAGTTCCTTCCAAAACACACTAATGGACATCAAGGCCAGAGACAGAAAAGCCTGTCTGAATAGAGTAAAGATCTGAAATCACTCAGAGGCTGACACACATTTTCCAGTACCATAACTTATCATCACTGAGTCTGTTGTGTCTTATTTCATAATACATTTTGTCTGTTTAAAACTTCCAGTGAGGGGCTGAAAATCTTTCCCTGACTAAATTAAATACTTTTGTTCACCATCCTCCTGCAGATGTACAGTATAATAGATGATCAATGTGTAAGCTTTTCGAGAAAGTAACCCACATCACCACCTGTGTTTTTTTTTTGATTGGGAAATACATTAGAGAGTAAATATACAAATAAGGAAAAACCAGAACACTTGACCCTTTATAGTGAGATAAATCTGTGTCTATTATCTTGTGGGCGGCATTTTGCTGGTATGGTTTGGGTCCACCTGTCCCCAAAGTGGAAAGAATCAGTGCAAATAAACAGAACAACTGGGATCCTGTAAACAGCATGCAAATAATAAAATCCATAAATTATTATTCCTTTCAGTAATGTTTTTAGCATATTAATTATAAGCAAAACAGACAACAGAATTGCATAAGTGATAAACAGAAAAATATGTAAAATATAACCTACACTTCACTACGCTCCTTGATACTGTAGTATGGCTGTTGAAAACCCTACCATCAAGACAAGAGAATATATATTTCACTGAAAATCATTGAAGGGAAAAGCAGAACACCTGGAACACCTCACATCTGATTAAATATGACAAAATCGAAAAAGGATGTCACAGAGGGCTCAAATTTCTGCTAAGTTGGATTGTAAAGTCTAGGAGAAAATATATGACCTCAGTAAACATCGTCCCAATGAGTTTGTGGTCTCATTGGCTAGTTTCAAGTCTTTTTAATCAACACGTTTGTTTTGTAATGTTTTGTCCCATTTTAAGTAAAATCAATAATAAACAGGGTTTGATTTTGAGCAGGCTACCTTGCGATTGCCAAATCACTACTGAGTGTATATCCACTCTTTGCTTGTGACGTGGAGTCAAAAACAGGATGCAGATGCCTCTAAATGTAGAAGCTGAGGTTTCAAATAAGACTTCACAAACTAATGGGTGACATAACAGTGGCTACATGCATAATTTACTGCGTACAAAATTGATGTATCACAGCAAAATGAAAACATTCAGAGAATTTAAAGAAATCTGTGCGCTCAAAGGACAAAGCTGTAAATTAATACTGAGTAACAGTGATCTTTGCCCAGGCCTTAGGCAGCACTGCATTAAAAACCAGCCTCATTCTGTCGTGAAAATCACTTAATGGGCTCAGGAACACTTCTAAAACCACTGTCGGTGAACATAGTTCAATGCCTGATCCACAAATGCAAGCTAAAATTCTATTATGCAAAGAAAACATCCCTTGAAGTGCCACTGTCCTTCCTCTTTGTCCAGAGTGAACTAATATCCAGAATTTGACCTACTGGGACACAAAGCAGTATAGCGATACATTTGCCTGCTAAAAGTATTTTAAAACTTCATTGATGTAAATCTTCTCCCATCATTGTTTAGTGAAATCAGAAGTTCAATATTATTTTACATGTCACTAACTGTCAAATGCTCACTGAGTAGAATGCTACTCATCTGTGATGGAGGCTGCTGTTGTTGTACTGATAAGGCAGATAAGACAGATTCAAAAATTACACCAATAGGTAGGCTAAGGTTGCACTATCCATGACATGCAGGGTCGTAGGAAGTGCATCAGATAGTTGCAAACTCTTTTGCCCGCCTGCCTCCTTTGCTTGAGCAGTAATCTGTCTGTCAGTGTGTTGCCAGTGGTTCTCTGTGGGCGGCTGTCTGTTTGAGGCTGTTTTAATTAATTTTCAATCAGAGCAAAGTAAATTCATTAAGCACTCACAGCTCTGTTTGAAGACACACAAACATGCACACAAGCACACACATTTCACCAGCATGTCCTGCTTGCAGAAGTGAGCATTAACATAACCCTATGAATGTGATATGCACTAATAATACTGTCTTTTTTAACATGTGCACTTCATCAAAAATCCACACAGCAAACACAAAATTATTTGTGTTTAACAGGAGAAGAAAGAAGCCCAAAAAAAATCACCTCCAATAGGAAAAATACAGCTTGAAAATGTGACACTAGTGGCTCTAAACTGCGAACAAAACACTGAATAAAAGCTAAAAGAAAAATATTTTGATACAGTAACAAGTTAAATACTATATTAAAGTACTTACTTCAGGGGGAAGAAGAAAAATGATTATTTATTTGAAATAGGGTTATTAGGGTGTTTATGAAATGACTAATCTATAGTAAATGCATTTTTTTAGTTTGTATTTTCATTCATTTAAGGTGGACCCCTTAAACAGTTTTTATAATACAGCAGACCTTTGTCTCATATCACCTCTCAGTAAGTTCCACATAAAACACTATACAGATTTTGAATGGACAAAGCTGGTTTGTACCAAAGACCAAAAAGAAGAAAGAAATATCTAGTTCATCATAGTATAGAGTTTTGGTCACGGAATGTCAGAAATGAGTGTTGCTTTGGCCCATACTTACAAACTCAGACTGGAATATGACAGGAGCTAATACAGAATATACTGTTTACAGGAGACACATTCATAAAAAAAGCTTTCTTTTTGCTGAGAGTTAATGAAGTGTGTCTGCTTAAAGTCAGTTGGTCATAAGTACTTGGACAGTGACAAAGTATAATTCTGAATTTATATCACAAGGAAGGTTAAATAAAGCAGCCAAAATGTGACTGAAGTCAGGACTTTCACCTTTAATTCAAAGAGTTTACCCAAAATATTGCATCAGCCGTTCAGAAATTAGGGTAACTCCTGTGATAGGCTTGTGACCTGTCCATGGTGTTATGCCTCAATGTTAACTGTCACTGAGTGTAACCCATGGGATGGGATAAAGTAAAACATATTTATATATAGCTATAAAATAACTTAAAAATATTTTTAATTTGAATTTAATAACTATTTTTGATAACCCTTCAAACATCAGTGACCCCATTCCACCATACAAACCATGCCATAACATTAGCGCCACCATGTCTGACAGAGGATGCACAGATGCTTCAGATCATGAACTGTTCCTTTCCTTCTCCATATTCTGTCTATCATTTTGATACAATTTAATCTTGGTCTCATGAGTCCAAAGAATTTTTTGCAGAACTGGTCAGCTGTTTTTAGACGTTTTTTAGATGTTCTGTTCTTGAGTGGAACCAGTGGTTTGCACCTTGTTTTAAACCTCTGTTTTTGCATTCATGAAGGTGGTTCTTGATTGTAGACTGACTGTCATACACCTACGTCCTCAAGAGTGTTCTTGACTTGACTAGATGTTGTGAAACAGTTTTCTTAATCAAGCTAGATAACTCTAGGCCTTATATTCCAGGTCTTTTGGTGTTGCTGAGCTCACTAGTGTATTTGCTTTTTTTAACTACCTTGATGATTTGGCATCTCCTGAAGCTTCTACCATCTCTCTGATTGGTATATTCAGCCTAGTGATGCCCTCCTTTGCTTGTCTCCTTAAATGATTATAAAGTTATACAACAGCTAATTCACTCTTTGAGTGAAACCCCTTGATTTAAAGCTGCAAGTCTGCACTTTAATCACATTTTAATTGCTTAATTTTATATCCACTGTAATGCATGAAAGTGGCAAAATTATGTGAACCACGTCACCGTTGAAATGCTTTCGATCCAAATACCAATAAATCTGTATATTGTTATCATTTTTAACAACAAAATTCTATAAGATCCTTCAGTCATATAATATTGTACAATCCAATACTGTACAGATTGAGACTGTGCTTTTACTGTAAGACCCTTAAAGAGAGGGTCATTGGTTTGTTTGTATTAAAAGAGGGGAAAACAATTAAAGCTTCAATAAAATGTCACGAAAATCTCTCCAGGTATTTCACACCCTGTATAAAACTGTTGGAACCAACAACAGACATAATATTTTTTAACATACAGCAGGTAAGAAAATCAATAACAGATCCACATTCATTATTTAGAACTTAAATAGTTGAACTGAAATCTTAACATTTGATGGAAATTAATGTGTGGACCTGAAGGAATGTGCACAGACAGATGGATGCAGAGTGTAGGTGGGAGGAGGCTGAAAGAGGTTTGTTTGGTTTAAAAGGAGGATTTATCAGGCCTAATCTCTCAGCAAACCAAGCAGATCAATCTCCTCTTAACGCATAGATACACACACTGGTGCATATATTTAGTTCAGTAGCTCTCTCCCTCTTCCTCTCCTTAACTGTGATCTCACTGGTAAAAGTGGCAGAGAGAGGGGGAAACAATGTTGTCAGGCAAAAATGAGGAAGAAAGAGAACGACAGAGTCAAAGGAGAAAGATTGAAGGAGAACGAGAGAGAGAGAGAGATCCTTCTTAGAAGGCTAAAAGGATTAGCCTTCTCGTTTCTCCTGGATCACAATGTTTCCTGGGCTATGTTTGATCAGCAATTGTGTGTGCACTCGTGTGTGTGTGTATGTGTGTGTGTGTGAGGGAGAGAGAGTGTGAGATGTTTGCTCCGATATCAGCACTGCCTCATCCTGATCCTATTACACGGCAATAAACATCAGCTACCAACATGGGGATTACCCAGTATGAGAGTGCATGTGGAGATGTGTGCAACACTTCTCATTTTTGGCTGGACCTTTTTTTTTTTTTATAATCCTTAGAGAACGACAGCCTTTCTGCCCCCCACCCCTGTCTTACACACACAGCCTATGGTTTGAAGAAATATTTATTTCAGGACTGGTGTACTGTCATATACTGTACTGTAAATTTGTATGTGTATTTGCATGTCCACACTTATTTGACAAATTTGGAGGAGTGATTCTCCCCCTTTCATTTAGCTCCCCAACAGCACCCGTGGTCTAATGTATCAAACTATATAGATTCAAAATTCAAACTAAAGCTCAAATGTGCATTCTTTTCACTAGATTTATGAAGCCATGTGTCCACATGGTTCTCCTGAAGAAAAAATCCAATATCCTGAAGTTGTAGGTATGCATGAGCCTGATTTACACTCCCATAAATGGATATAGACCATGAAAACTATGCGTTATGTGAAATTTTGTTTTGCATTATTTTTATCAGGCTGACCTTGTTCTAAGAAAGCATGTGTGCACATAATCTGAAGTATGCAGGAGGTGTGCACATTTTTATGGCACATTTCTAAAATGTTTCCAACATGATTAAACTTTAAAAATTCACACTAGGCCCCAAAATTTGGACAGGAAGTCATGACACTAATGATCAGAAGAAAAAAAAATGCCGTCTGAAACGTGATGCAATGTTGTTTAGATTTACTTCAATCTATCCACCTGGCCTCCTCTTCAGTGGATTTTATGAGGCTGAACATCAACATGCTACCTTGCCCTTTGCGTCAATGTGACAACAATCACTGTTCAAAGTCATGGTGGTAGAAACGGGTTGGTTTAAGCTCTTGAATTTGAAAAAACAAAAACATTTGGCCACTGTAGTATGGATGGGAATAATAAGCTCTTCCGACATGATGACATTTGATAGTCAAGTAACACCTGGATGACTCATCATCCTGTGATCCATTTTTGAGAATCTTGACTTTGTGTCGGTTCCCATTCTGCACATCTGTTCTAAATCACAAACAAAACTAAACAACAGCAGAAAAGCCACTTGGCAGAAGGGACATGAAACTGTCGGATTGAGCTGAATATTGGATTTATAGTAAAATCTTTGTTGTTTCAGAGGTGTGTTCACTGTGAGAAAAAAAATTATAAACATTAACAGTTATCACTAATGATGAACAGTGGAATGAGTTGTTAGCTCATGTTTTTAAATTTAGAAATATAATAACAGAAAATGAATATTGTACATTTAAAGTGGAAAGCCAGTTGGTCAACCAATTTATATAATACTTGTATAAACTTCCTCAAAAAAGACACGAGACCTTAAACCAACCTGTCTATCGTCACACTCCCTTCTTTTCCCTTCCTTCATTCTTTTATTTCTATTCCTCCAAACTATCCCTCCTTCTTTCCCTCCCCCAGCCACCCCTATCCCTCCCATCACCTTTCTTTCTTACAGAAAATCTAAAAGGCTGACATGCAAATGGGGCTTATTAAATCCTATTAGGCCGTCTGTCAGAAGCCAGCAGCGAGAAGGAGAGAGAGTGAAAGGGGGAGGGAGGGATAGAGAGAAGGAGCAAGAGATGTTACAATTAGAGAAATGGAGAGAGCGATAAAATGAAAAAAGGAGCTTTGGAGGTAAGAAAGTAAAGAAAGGATGCTTTTTACTTGCAGCTGCAAGCCACTGTCCCTTCAGTTATCTCCTGTACATATAAATACACAGAATATACAGTAAGCACAAAATACTTTTAGGATTATTGTTGCCCCACATTTTTTCCAGTTTGCAACTCATTTGCCTTTTCTCCTGAAAATCTCTTTCCTCTTTTGCAAATTGTGACATATACTTTAACTAGGCATTATTACTCCAAAATAATATCAAAACAAAATGTGACATACAATCAACAGAGACATGTAGCTCAGCATAGACCTATTACTAATACATAATAGAAAACATCATCTTAAATAGGCAGCACTTTCAGTTTGAACATTTCTCAGTTATTGTGCACAGTCGCACAGCTCTCAGTGGTAACATGAAGACGAGCAGGTACTGTTCATCCTTTGTGTCTGTATCACTGGAATCATTTTGAAAGAAAGAACTAAAACCTTTTCAGGTTTAAATCAAGCCTCTCAACTCCCATTTTATACATGAAAGCAGTTCTCATGAAATGGAGACATGCTTTCTTACTTCTAGACAGAAGGCTGATGATAACAAAAACACCCGTCTCTGTTGTACGATCATTTTTCTAAATTAACAAAACACAGCAGAATATAAAACACAGACAACAGACACAAAGTAAGGACAATGTTTTTGGACCCCACCCAAGTTCTCTCAGTGAGTGTTTTATTAACTATAAGTATAATGGAAGCACACTAATTTGGTTTAACAGTAGAAAAGTACATGCTCCTGACACATGGGTTGAGCCAGAGATTTTGAATGAATAACAGTTTTGTAAGAAGCACTTCTGTTTTCCTTTGAAAACTAAGATGTGTAACCTTCTGAATACTTAATTTAAGCTTTAAGTTATGAACTTCAAGGATAATTTATTGTTATACATATGAAGGAGGGAATGCATAGAAACTTCACCACACAGACATAATGTACCATCTATTAAATTAATGCTGGCTCAGTGTGCATGATATTGATTGTAAAATAAGTTTAGTGAGCTATAATGTGATGTCTTTTAAATGGAATGAATGGAAGCCAAGGGCTTCCCAGAAGAGCAGAATCAGGAATAAGAGTCTATAGTCCTGCTTGTGTTTCTGTGAGACCATATTTCATAAATTCCCCTTTTTGGTTCACTAGGACTCCTAGTGTAAAAGTACTCTTAAACTCTTAAACACAATCAATTTATTATATATAATTTTTAGGGCAACCCATGATAACACAGTTTAATGTTTTGACATATATAGTCCTGTGAAAACTTTTTTCACAGAACTCAATATAGTCCTGTGAAAAATGAAATACACCCTTAGTGCTACCATAGGAATTAAGAGGGTAAGTAGCAGCCAGGTGCTGCTAATCAAATGCACTTGATTAACTGATCAACCAGTATGACCACCTCTAGAAAAGCAGAAGTTTTGGCAATTTGTCTGAAGCATTCACGCGTCTTCCCACAAATGGACGTTTCAACAAATTCACCCCAAAGTCAAACTGAGCAATGCTTAGAGAAATTGCAAAAAAACCCAAGAGATACAGAGACCACAGGCCTAAATTAACATGTTAAATTTTGAAGTTAATTTCAGGACAATTAGAAAAAAATCTAAACGAATATGGCTTATTTGGAAGGGTTGCCAGGAGAAAGCCTCTTTTCTCTAAAAAAAAAAACAAAACAAAAAAACATGGCACCATGGCTTAAGTTTGAAAAGTTGCATTTGAACAAACCACATCTGGAACAATGTCCCAACTCCCTAAAGTGAAGATATTAAGCCATAATACACAGCACCATGCTGGCCAAAAACCAAACACAGCACGTCAACACAAAACCATCATACCAACACACAGGGGTGGAGGAGGGAAGATTTGTGCTTGTTTTGCAGCTGCAGGACCTGCAGTCAGTGAACCGACCATGAACTCCTTTGTATACCAAAGTACAGTCAAATGTAAGGCCATCTGTCTGACAGCTAAATGAATGTACCTTTCGGCTGCTCCCTTGTATTCTCCACCAAGGGGTCACCACAGCAGATTAATCTGCATTGGTGATTTGGCAGATGTAACCCTCCATGGTGAGAGGGGCTTGTGTCCCCACCTGGGATTGAACCAAGGACCTTTTTCTTGTAAGGTGAACGTGCAAACCACTATGCTACTAGGGACACTATCTGTCTGACAGCTAAAGTTGGCCTAAAGTTGGGTCATGCCACAGGACAATAATCCCAAGAACACTGGCAAATCTACATCAGAATGGCTGAAAAAGAAAAGAATCAAGGCATTGCAATGGCCCAATCAAAGTCTAGACTTCAACATGAACGAAATGCCATGCCAGGAGAAACTGATAAATTCATACAGAAAATGACTACTTTTAGTTATTGCTACTAAAGATAGTTCTACAAGTTATCAAATCATGGGGTGCACTTTGTTTTTACATGACTGCATGGTTATACTCTGTACACATGATGTTATGTTGTTTAATGGATACTGTAACATGGGAATTTCTCAGCTTGGAATGAATAAAGTACCATCTATCCATCTGGGTTTGGGCACTTCTCACATTTTCTAATAATTTAAGGGGTTTTAAATAAATGCTTACACTGTCAAGGCAAGCATATTTTTGGCCTGTGGTCTGTCACCTTGACCAGCAATATTACAACAAGCAAGAATGAGTTGAAGGATCCCTCAGAATCCACACAGCCTCAGGAGCAACTCTCTTGTCACAGTGCACCTGGTATGAGGGTGCACAAGCTAAAGATACACATAGGCCACCTCTGGACATTGGAAACTTTTGTCTGTTTCCCAACAGATCATTTGAACATTTACACAAGTTGCCCAGTGATGAGGATGATCAAAAGAAAGATGAAGAAAGAAAGGGGAGATTTAAAAAACAGACACTTGTCTTTTTAAAAAAAACAGTTACATGCTATAAATATATCCCAATCAGGGACCAAGTCAGTCGCAACCACATGTACCTTGATATCCTGGAACTGAAAGAGATAACTTGACGGTTAGGCTCACATTGTTGCATTTTGACTGAATATTTTTCCTCCTAGATGAACATGGTGGCCAGATTTAACAAGTCTGTTATCTATTATGTCAACACATATGGTTAGGCTATATAACAAGCATTCTGGTAGTTAGCATGAACAGAGTGGATTGGAACAGAGTCAAATTTGTCTGAATTATTGCTTCAGTCAGCCTCTAATGACAAGATGTTCACAATGATAGTGTTCATTGGCTTTAACAATTGTTATGGCAATGCTCTCAACCAAAAGTGGCAGACCGTTTAACAAGTGACCACCAGACATACTGACTTTGTCACTACCAGAGCAAATCCTCTGCCATGGCAAGAAAAATTCTCCTTTAAACACACAATTGAGACTGCATTTCTCACTTAGTGTGCAAATCAATATCAGGCTTTCTGCATGTGTATTGCAAATGGAAAAGACACAGCAGCTATTTGAGTGAGAAAGTGGCTACTTTGTATCACTGAGAAGCTTAAACCATTTCATTAATGCAACACCAAGAAGACACAGACTTCTAGTATTTCATAATAGTGCGCTGCAGGTAATTTAAAGAGCTGCTTTTATGCAGTATATCTACAGTATGTGGTCAAAAGTATTAGGCCACACCACTTAATTGTTGAATTCAGGTGTTTCATTCAGTCCCACTGTCACAGGTGTATAAAATCAATCATCTAGCCATGCAGTCTGCCTTTACAAACATTTGTGAAAGAATGGGTCATTCTAAAGACCACACTGAATCTGAATGTCACTGTAATAGGATGCCACCATTGCAACACGTCAGTTCATGAAATTTCTTACCTACTAGATATTCCATGATCAACTGTATGTGGTATTATTGCAAAGTGGGAGCATTTAGGAACCACAGCGACTAAGCTATGAAGTAGCAAACTGGGAGATTCACAGAGTTTCTATGGTTAAGGAGCTGCATGCAAGGATTAAATCACATCTGGTGGAGTGGCGTAAAAGACGCTACCTCTGGAGTCAGAGCAGTGAAAACTTGTTCTGTGGAGTGATTAATCATGCTTCTCTAACTGGAAGTCTGATGGATGAGTCTGGGTTAGGCAAATGCCAGGAAAACGTTACCTGCCGTGCTGCATTGTTCCAACTGTAATGTTTGGTGGAGAAGAGATAATGCTGTGGGGTTGTTTTTATGGAGCTGGCCCAGGTCCCCTAGTTCCAGTAAAGAGAAATTTTAATGCTTAGTGACAATTCTATGCATCAGTTTGGGGAAGGCCCTTTCCTGTTCCAGCAGGACTATTCTGCAGTGCACAAAGCAAGATCCAAAAGGCATGGTTGGATGAGTTTGGTGTGAAACAACTTGACAGGCCCACAAAAAGCCCTGACCTCAACCCCATTCAACACTCTTGGGGTAAAATACAATGCTGATTTCTAAAAAGGTGCACACTGTAAAATATAAATAAAAACACAATGCAATGAATTGCAAATCTCATAAACCAACATTTTATTCACAAAAGAACATAGAAAACATATCACATGTTGAAAAGAAGACATTTTACTTTTCATGAAAAATACTAGTTCACCTTGAATTTGATGGTAGAAACATGCCTCAGGAAAGTTTGGACAAGGGCAACAAATGGCTAGAAAAATAAGTGGTCATAAAAAAAACAGCTGGAGGAACATGTTGCAACTAATTTAGCTAATTGGCAACAGGCCAGTAACGTGATTGGCTGTAAAATAGCACCTTAGTGAGGCAGAGTCTCTCAGAAGTAAAGATTGGCAGAGGTTCAGCAATCTGCCAGAAACTGCATCTACAAATTGTGGAGCAATTTCAGAACAATGTTCCTCAATGTAAAATTGCAAAGACTGAATATTCCACAGTACACTATATCAATCTGGAGACATCTCTGTGCACAAGGGACAAGGCCGAAAAGTAGTATTCACTCAGGCAGCACTGCACTACAAACAGGCACGACTCTGTCATCACTGTAATCCCTGCATGGGCTCAAGAACATTTCCAGAAATCACCATATGTGAACACAGTTCACCATGCCATCCACAAATGCAGGTTAAAGCTCTATCATGCAAAGAAGAACCATATCTGAAGATGATCCAGAATGTCAAAGTCTTCTCTGGGCCAAGCTAAGCTAATTTAGAATGGACTGAGGCAAAATGGAAAACTGTAGGCACCAGCTCAGTATTCATGCCTATGGATTTACGTAGAATGGGATATCATAAAAGCTCCTGCTGGTGTAATGTGTGGGTGACCAATTCATTTCGACCATATGGTCTATTTCAAACAACAGGGTGCTAGTTGGATGTATTTAACAATTTAGGTTAAATCAATATAAATGAGATAGATTTGCAGGTAATGAAAATATGTCAGACTTGTGACATGTTAATAAAGGGTGAAGATACTGACACCACATGAGTAATTATAACAATGACTTGGCTGAATTTTCAATGTGGGCTATTCAAATGTATCCCAGTGACTGGGAGTTGTATCTTTTGCAACACAGGATCAACTCCAATTTATAAAACTCAACTTTTATAATAATGTTGTTTAATAAATACACAGCAAAACTCAACCTCAAAGGAAAAGTGCATGATCCAAAAAGGTTCCAGCATGCATACAGGTGCTTAACTTAAAGAAATAACAAAACTGTGCATGACATTTCAAAAGATTCCCACCCCCATCCCTACTTTTCATGAATATTCTCCAACTTTCACAGTCCTCTTAATCATGGCTCTCATTGTGTTGTCTGTGCATTGCTGGTGCCCAATTCGTATACGTGAGCAAAACACTTCATGTAATTTGCTCTGGGCAACATATTACAGGTTATTACTCATCTCTTCCTCTCATCCCTCACTTCTCCTCCTCTCCTTTGCTCTGTCTTTGATTTTCTTTTTCAATGATGAGACAGAAGAAGAAGGCTGCCTTTCTCCTGCCTGTCAATTATCCCCCTGTCCATTTCTCCGTCCAGCTTAATTGGCGTTTGGGAGACGCTAGCGTTGTCCCAGTGGGCTCAACCAGGACAATGGAGGCCCATATAGCTGACCGGCCCTCGGCTCAGCCCAAATTGAATTGGAAATCTTCCATCTTCTCTTTAGCATAACAAAGAGGGTGCAGGGTTTTTAGACAAAGGGCCCGTTTTAATGGAGAAAATCAATCTCTAGGAGGAAGCGGCGGCATTGTCTCCCATCAGCTGTACAGGTGTGTCTCACCCACAGTGGCCTTAATCAGAGGTGGCAGGGGAGGGATCTGGAAGCTACATCTCTGTCACTGTGTGGAAGACTGGCAGTCAGGGGTAGGAAGAGGAGGGAGGGAGGAAGAACAAACAACAACATGTCTGAAAAAAAAACGGAAGAAAAAAAAAATCATACTATGCTGGCAAAGACACAGCAAGAGATATACAGTGATTCCATATCGGGTCACAGGGAAAAAAAACTGAGATATTGGATTTAGATTGTGATACTTGGGAGTATGAGTAAAACTAAATTGGTTGTTGTTTTTATTGATTTTTTGTTAAATACAGCTTAAATTTATTTTTCGTGCGGCTAGCTCCTCTTCTTAAGAAGCTATGAAAGCTCAGAAATGCTGGACATGAGGTGAATAATTAAAAGCACAAAATTTTTATCCACCCCTGTGTGCTTTTAGGGCCTGTAACTTGGAAATTATTCATACTATGACAGTAAAATTTTGCATAGCTTCATTAAATATATTTTACAATGATTGTATATATTAAAAAAAACAAAACAAAAATCAGCTGGTTCTGGATACACTGATTGATTTTTCATGAAAGGAAACTATAGAATTAGATAATGTCTCACCTGGACTTGGTGTATGAATTCTGCCTTAGTGGCATTTAAGATAATAACCAAATTAATAAAGTGTCACATTTTTTCTTTCAGCATTAGACTGGTAGCCATGCCAGCAAAGGTGTCAGTGAGTCCACACTACTGTTAAAGAACTTAATCTTGACCTTTAACACACTTTCATACTGAAAAGATTGAGTCTCTTTATCCCTTCTGATCAAAATCCTCCATTCCTATTATTAATTCTTTCAGTTCCCTTGTGTTGTGACTCAAGTTATGAACAGAGTTAAAAAAGAATGAAGTTGTTTAAAATGGCTCGCTTCCACTAAACACGTGCTATACAACTGAACTGATGTAAGTCTTGGTCTGGAAAACACTGACACACCTGAGAATTGACTTGTGTCTCCATAGTGTACTGGTTTACACATTCACCTTGCACATGAAAGATCCTTTGTTAAAGCAGGCCCCTTCCACAACATAAAAGACATCCAGAGTAAAATCTGTGGCAAATCACCTATGTGGATTCAGTCACTGTGGTGATAGCTTGGGGAAATACAAGGGAGTGGCTGAAAATTCCATCACCTGAGATTTGACTTGGGACCTACACCCTGGTCACACTATCTACCTCTACTGTGTGAGAGCGGTACAGTGATGTACCGATATCAACACCATTGCAGTTTGTGTTGGTAATGCACACAAGAAAATGCGGACATGTCCAACATGATATGTTGGACAGAATCTGTGAGATGGATTGGCAAATCACTAGTTCATTTCTCAGGGTAGCCCCCTTCCATAGCCACTGATGTCAGTAGTTCCATCCCAGTGTCAGCCTTTTAGCACCAGCACGTTTTGCAGTTTTTTGATGGAAATGGATGGAACCATTGAAAACTGATTAACTTGAGATGACACTGAAAAACTACCTACATTTGACTTGCCCCAAAAGAATTTGCTAATGTTATTACTACATATTGTTACAACATAAGCTATAAAAATTCAAATTGCTTAAGTCATGCTGGGTTTATCAATATTTTAAGACCCCAAGAAACCTGGATGAATCTTGGAGTCATACGGACTTACAGTGGAACATTCAAAGAGCTAAAGTCTATTCAAAAGAGGGATATAAAAATCCACAGAGCTCAGCTGCTGGCCTGCCTTCTCTTGAAGGAGCCAAAACAGAAGATTTAGAGACATACAGATTTGGTGGCTGAGATTGTTGTCTGACTACAATGTTGAGAAGGTATAAGTGAACGCTGTGGATCGCCTCAAGCAGGGACGATACTGTGGATTA
>VUQH01054621.1:0-12760 GCA_015106775.1 Etroplus canarensis | reverse complement strand
ACGGATTCTGGAGCTCGATCTTTGAGGCTTACTCCGAAATAACAAGGCAAACAATCCATCCAACCCTTTTGATCTCATTGTTCGGTGTGACCCCCCCCCCCCCCCCCCCCCCCCCCCCCCCCCCCGACTCCTTTCTGAGCAAACTTTACTCAGATATGATTGCGTATTCCTCACTGCTGGCCAGAAGACTTATTCTTACTAAATGGAAGGACGCTCGACCTCCAACATTTGGCCAGTGGATCAGAGACATCATGAGCCACAACCATCAGAGGGTCTGTTGAAAAATGTTATGCTTCCTGGCAACCATTTATAAATTTTGTTCACAATTTGTCTGCCAGTGATATTGACTCATGATTGTGTTATGTTGAACGTGTATTACCCAGTGACCCATTGGTCTTTGAGTATAGTGTTATCTATATCTTGGGGAGGGACAGAGTGGCAACATTGTATGTTTGTGTGTTTATCTGTTCGAAAAATAATAAAAATACTTGGATATATAAAAGGCATAGAATAAAACACTGTATGAAAGTGTGTGAATATGTGAATGAGGCTTGTAGTAAACTACGTTTTGAGTGCTCAGTTAGAGTAGAAAAGCACTATATAAGCACCAGTCCAGTCCATGTAATAATGCTGTTTTTATTTGCCTCCACAAAGTCGCAGTACTTGCAAAACTCTTTCATAACTAATTGTCTTTCCTGCTCTCATTCTGCCACCTCCCCCTAGTCTGTCTGAGGGACTAGAAGGATTAGATGGGATGAGAAAAGAAACTGTAAAGATTTACAAAACTTTACAGTTTTAGGCAGGTAGCACCAGTTCCACAAATGCTTAGGAAATAAATACCTTTTAGATTTGACCCTATACTATAATGGTGAGGGGAAAAATAAAGCTTAATTTAAAATTTTTTAGGCATGACTATACACAATTATGTGAACTGCTATTACTGTAGATTTGGAAAAGTGATGAAACCCTATCATTCTTAGACAAACTGCCGCTGTGTTTACTTAAAACTGAGGCAATAATGTGCAAGATTTTTATGCAAATGAATGCCAGTTATTCCTACTCTTTATCACCCCTTGTTGTAACGCAAAGTATTTATATTTAGTGCTCTTGGCGGTTCTTTACTGGGACCAGTTCCCTGGGTACAGGAAGTCATGTTTCCAACAAAGGAGGAAATTAGTATCTCTTAGACGGGCTTGAAAACTGATGCCCACCCACCCACAATTATCCTTTCCCACCATTTAGCAGTGTGAAATATTACACAATGTGGTCTTTTAGATGGGCTGTGTTTGACATTATCTGTTGGCAGAGTGATGTAACTCAGACCTCTTTTTTGCATACCCAAAAAACAGAGCAATTAAATGACAGTGACAAAACAATGACTGTGGTAGAGTAATGCTTTTTCTTTTGTTGTCCTTTCTTGACTTCACCCAGTATCTCTCTTCATCTCCTCAACTCTTTTGGATCAGTGGGAAAACCATGTTATGACAAACAAAAATATTAGTGCTTGCATGTTCTGTGTGACTTTTGGAACGCCCGCCCCAGTAGTTACAGGGACATTAGAGCCTTCCAGTAAATGTTCCACAGTGAAGAAGGATTATAATAGTAAGGTGCTTTTTCAGCGAGGCACTTAATCCTGAACTGCCCCCTTGGGTCCATTCAGAAGCTATTGCTACCGTAAAAGAGAGCAGTGGTACTGACAATCTTCCAGGTATGATCCTGTGATAGGTGCTCAGTGTGAAGTACGGCATTGCAGAAGAAGAGCCAGAACATTTAGTTGAGTCATTTGCCTGGGGAGCAAAAGATAAATTCAAATTCAATTTCATTATGAAAAGAAGAGTTTGTGGATGGGGAAATAAAATCGGTGTGAATTAAACTGCCCTTTGAATTAAACAATTCACTCTGCGTGCCATTGTGGAAGAGTGAAGAGAGGGGAATGAGGGTTAGAAAGAGACCAAATGAATCAACTAATCAGAATCCAAGATAGGACACAAAGTGTTTTCTTCTTCTGTACAAATGGCCTTGACTGTTTTTGCCTCTGAATATTTGCATTTTTGTCTGGGACCTCAGAAACTAGATTATATTGAAGACTCTTTTTTCTTTTGTTGCTTCATTATGAATGAACCTCTGATGAAGTGTTGTTTTTGTTTATGTGTAAATCCCTGGCTTACCCTACAGATGCAAAAAGACCAAAACAGTGAATGCTTTTCTGTGAAAACTGGAGAATTCTTGAATTACCACTTTATTGGACTGAAAACCAGGGGAAATACTTACTGAACCACACACTTTTATGCACACATACACACATGGGCAAATAGACAAGGGACTGTGGTGTAGTCACACTGCACTGCAGCCAATCAGCTAATTAGGGCCATGGGAATTGTAGAGGGAATGTAATCTGTAGCTTTCGTCATGACTCTGGTCAGAGGATGACGGAGAGCGATTTTCAAAGACTGACAGGGTGGGGTTTTGTGTGTGTGTGTGTGTGTGTGTGTGTGTGTCTATGGGGTGGGGATTGAAAGGAAGTACGCAGTGGGAAGAAGGGAGCAAGAAATGAAAAAGAGGAGCAAAAAAAGTAGCTGATGCATGCTGCAAGGCAAGCTATCAGAAAGAGTGGAATGTAAACCGACAGATGAGTAGACGTGAAGTTAATTGCACAGACATATTAAAATGTTCTAAGGAAGTGGGAGATGTGGTCACTTAATATTAGCAGTGACTGTCAGTCAGAAACATAACTGGTGGTCATGGGATATAAAGGAATTTTTTCAATAGAGAGGAATAAAGACACGTGTGCAGTTAGAGTAAAAAAGTTAGCTATGCACTTACAAGATAGATCTGAACATGTGGTACATTTCCAACCTTCCCCACCAGATTTTTTTGTGTATAACCTTCAGGCTCTGTGTCTCATGAGGCTCATTAAAATGAGGCAAGATGACATTTTTCACTGTGGGAAGGGACACATTGATACCAATTCTGGCCCTTTTTACAGCTGTTATTTGGTGTTTTATTGTTGAACTATCCGTCACACAGTTGTTTTAGAGATCGTGACGGCTACACTAGCCACAATACTGTTTATACTCTGTATATTATAGCAGAACTCCCAGAGCCAAGGTTGTTCCTGTCTGTTTAAACCCACAGCAGAGGTTAAGTCCCATTTCTCTCAGTTGTTTTTTTCAAACTGCTCTGTGGTGTTTAGAGGGATCATAGGTTTTACTGTATGTGAATACATGAAGACTCACAGCAAACATGGCAGTCTTGCCTGACTGTTCTTTAACTCTTTGTCTTCTACTTTTCTCTCAGCACAGAAGCTGTAGTCATCCTATCATCACTCTTTGTGGCCTGTCATGGGTCTGTATTAAGACCTCTATCAGTGACTGTCACATGACTGGCCTGAAGAAAAACACACGCAGTAGTCACATACAAAGGCGCTGTTTGTGGTGTATATGCCCTATGACAAAATCCTAGTCTCCAATACTAAATGCATTAATGCAAGTTGAAAGACTAAAGAAACTTTTAAAACAGTTTTATTTTTTTCTGTATATATTCACAAATGGAGAAACTCTATGATATAAAGTACATTTTGGTCAGTCTTAGCTCACCAAATCATGCACAATGGAGAAACTAAGTATGCAAATACATATGTGCAGGAATACATGAAAAACCAGCCACACGGGCCCACAAGCCAGTGTGCTCCTAGTGCCGGTCCCAAGCCCGGGTAAATGGTAAGGGTTGCGTCAGGAAGGGCATCTGGCGTAAAAACTTCGCCAAATCAAATATGGGGATTCATAAATGATCCGTTGTGGTGACCCCCTAACGGGAGCAGCCAAAAGAAGAAGAAGAAGAAGAAGAAGAAGAAGAAGAAGGAATACATGAAAGCTGATGTTTGTGTGTTAGCAGATCTTGAGTGTATTATATAATCTGACAAAAAACAACTAATTTTAGCAGATCAAGGGATGGAAGAAGTTTCTGTTGAGTCACAATCAGGGAAGGAAATTATAAAGATAAAAGACAAGACAGTGAAGATAAGGGAGGGAGGAATGGCAAGAAGATGAAGCTCAAAAATGTTTAAAGCCTGGCACATACTTTATCATTTTTTTTTTGTCACTTGACTTGGCTTCTTAGACAGGCAGTTTTGCTGGCAGAAAGTGGATCATTCAACAGCTCCAGTGTTAGTCTAACCAGACAAATACTCTATATGGACAATGGTAATAGGCCACACTTCTTAATAGTTGAATTCAAGTGTTTCATTCGGCCCCATTGCAGTTATAAAATCAAGCGCCTAGCCATGCAGTCTGCCTTTACATATTCAAACGTGGTATTGTAATGGGACGCCAGTGTTGTAACAATTCAGTTTGTCACATTTCTTCCCTCCTAAATATTCCACAATCAACTTTAAGTAGCATTATTTCAAAGTGGAAGTATTTAAGAACCACAGCGACTCAGTCACAAAGTAGTGGACCACGCTTGCTGAGGAGCAAGTTCGTGAAAAGTTTCCAGTGCTCTTCTGACTGCAGGGTTCTAAACCTCCTCTGGCATTAACATTAGCACGAAAACTGTTTGCTGGGAGCTTCATGGAATGGGTTTTTGTGGCTGTGCGGCTGCATGCACGCCATACATCACAAAACGCCATACCCGATAATGGATGGAGTGATGTAAAGGAGGCCACTACTGGAGTCTGGAGGATTGGCAACAGGTTTTGTACAGTGGTGATTCAAGCTTCTCTGCCTGGCAATCTGATAAACGAAGCAAGGTTTGGTGAGTGTCAGGAGAATGCTACCTGCCTGACTCCATTGTGCTAACTGGAAAGTTTGGCAGAGGACGGATAATGCTGTGGTGTTTCTCTGGGGTTGGCCTGGGCCTTAAGTCCAGTAAAGGAAAATCTTAATGCTTCAGCATACCAAGACATTTTGGGCAATTCTGTGCTATCCAGAATCTTGTAGAAACCCTTCCCAGGAGAGTGGAAGATGTTGTATCTGCAAAGGAGGAACCCAGTCCATACTAATACCTGTGGTTTAGAATCGAATGTCATAAAACCTCCTGTAGGTTTAATGTGTTTGTGGCTAAATATTTTTGTCCAATTTAACATAGCTGCATAGAAGCATGTTTAAAGGTGCCCAAAAATAGACACAGTATCTTAAACACAGGCTAGAGTAAAGTTCATAAGATGACAACAAAGTCTTAGCAATTCTTAAAGGCAGAAGTGGCACAGGATAGGTTTTTTTGGGTGACCGCACGCCTGAGGGGAATCTGTCAATAAATCTGATAAATCTGCATTACTGTATTATGGGCAGAAGTTGCACAGATGGACATTAATGTCCATTATGCTCGAGTAAATGACACTCCAGGCAAAACAATGTTTAAAAATCATATAAAATCTTTGGGTTTGTGAATTGACCTCTTCTGACTTATCCTCCTTTAGGGAGATATTAACCACTTGTAGTGTCAACAGTGTATTTGCATTGTGGGCAGTGTAGCACCAAATTTTGACAAAGAAGAAAACTAAAAACACAACAAAAACGCATCCTTTTTATCCTAGACTCATTAGCTCTCCATTGATCTCAGCTCATCATGAGTTTGACAGTGATATATATCCACAGGAAGGGTTAGTGTTGGGTAATCATGGCAGAGTATTTCTGCTATATATATATAAAACACAAAACAAACAACAAAGATAAATGCAAAGCAGAAAAACAGCAAATAAATTAAAGAAAGATTATAACCAAATCTAAGTGCCTCGAAAAATCGAGGCACAGGGGTTGGGTTATGTAATTTATTTATTGAAAAAATGTGATCACTACCAACATAACAAGGCTGTTGACTTCATTGAGCATTATGCAATGGAGAAAGAAAACAAATTCTTCCTGCAACAACAGACCTGCACAAAAAGTCTGTGGGGAATGAATTGTATGGCCGGAATCTGTGTGCTCTGCTGTTATTTCTTTCTGCCTGATGAGGATATTTGTGTATTTACGGTTTCCTGGAGGAAACTGGGGGCTCACTGTGTGCTCTGTGCATGTGTCAGACTGAGACAGAGAGCGAGTAAGCCACCATGCGAGTAAGTCTGTCAGTATGCAACATGTTGAGCAGCTGAACTCTGTCTTGAACTCAGGGATTTTAGAAGAGAACAACTCTTGCCAAGTTTGAGACAAAAAGAGGCACGGCGCTTATTTTTTGTCCTTGTCGATTTGCCTGTTTGTTCATTTAATTTTGTGCCTTTATTTAATTCTTTTCTTCTGGATGACCACCCCAGAGGATGTAATGTTGTGGGATCCCCAGGATTTTGGACTTTGTTTTAAATTTTGGACGCGACACTTCTGTTCATCTTTTGTATAAAAGCATTTCCCTGCTGTTTTTTGTTCCCTTCCCCTGTGGTATTTCCTGCTTTTATGTGTTGTTCTGGTCCCGTCCTTGAGTCCGGATGAGTGTGCTCCGCTGGCACCGGCTCTCTGCACTCTGGAAGAACTGGATGTTCAACCAGGAGCCAGAAGAAGAGCAGGGCCAGATCTCAGAAGCTCCAGGGCACGAAGCAGAACCACAGGAAAAGGAAGGGAACGCATTCAAGGATCACAACTCAGACCTTCAGAACGTGACAATACTTGAAACCCAAAACTTGGATTATAAGAAAC
The DNA here is from genome assembly GCA_015106775.1 of Etroplus canarensis. Classification (NCBI taxonomy): domain Eukaryota; kingdom Metazoa; phylum Chordata; class Actinopteri; order Cichliformes; family Cichlidae; genus Etroplus; species Etroplus canarensis. The sequence continues at coordinate 6,137 of VUQH01054621.1, read as the reverse complement.
AGGAGTCCAACTCTGACACCCAAAATGTGGAATTAAAAAATCAGAACCCCTTTCCAAAGATCAAAAAGTCGGAACTACTAAAACGTAGCTGCTCTGAACCATGCTCTCAAGCCTCAAACTGTGAGGCTCAATCTTCCAGCTTCCCCCACACACCTGAAGGTTGTGGAGGCAAATCCCGTAGAAGTTACTGCTCTGAGGAGAGTGTTACATGTGTATTACAGGTGGATAACGGCAGCGAGGGGGACGACAGCTTCTTGCAAAGAGAGGGTTCCCAGCGGAGATCCAGACGGCGCTTCAGAAGGGTCAACCCAAAGGGAGAGCGGGAACTGATCACAGACGGCCAAGACCCCGCCAGCTACAACACGGTAAGAGTGAAACCTTTGCTACCAAGTATTTTACTCTTTAAATGTATGTTGCTGTTTCCACATCAGTGGGAGTTCATCCAAAAATAGTTACATTTTGGGCCCCTTAACATTAGATTTTTTAAATTGAGCAGACATGGCTGTTTGGGATTTATATAGTTGAATAAATATCAGTTAGTGAGGGTCTTTAAAAAGCCATGTTAGAGTTTAAAGAGCTTCAAATGTTTAGTCTTCTGAAACTTGCTGACATCCTCACTCATGGCTGTTTCTGCTTGAGCAGTGGTAGATGACAGAGATCCATTCAGTCTTATCAGTTTTACTTTACTGTCAAATTAAACAAAAGTGGATAACACAGCACATAGAAAATGCTTTTCAGCCCTTTAGCTTTGTTAATGTCAAAGAGAGGAAGAATGCTGAAAACATTACAAAGTAACATACATGTTAAATACCGTATCAAGTTTAAAACTGCATGATGTTGAGGGACAAAAAGTTTCTCTAAGGACTTGTTTGTATGACAGTGTTTTGGGTGAGTTTTCTCAAACAAAAGTTGTGGAAGAAAATTACTGAAACTGAGAGTGTATGAATTTCCCTCTCTCTGATAGCATCACTGGGGCGAGCAGTTTGTCAGTTACAGCTTCAACTAATCACCAGAAGCCACACTTTGCCACACACAGTCACAAAGGCACGCATAAACTTCAGCACTCAGTTCACATACACACTTTTTCCAGCTCATGCAAAGCTCCCCAGGGCATCGCAAAGGGGCTTAATGGAGAGCTTAAAGTGTCCTCTGTTGACCCTACCTGCCTCTGTAGTCTCTTGGTGATTGTTCCACTTTTTAAAATTACATTTCTAGCCTTCAGTGTCGCCGAATCCCACCACATTCTTTTCTGTGACTGCGTTTATTATGTAAAGGCTATCCACTCTGACGTATTAGCACACTACTGCTCCAAAGAAACAGGATGAAAACACACGAGAATATTCTGGAAGTATAGAGAATTACTTTAGGACTGCATTAAAGTGGAGCAAGATTGGAGAGCAGCGACTCATTTGGCAAAAAATGCTCAGCTTACACAAGAGATTATTGTTCCATGTTGTGTTTTTTACTCTGTTCACTGAGAAGTGACTTGAGTGGGGCCCTTGAGATGTGCACTTTTTAAAGATGAGAACCACTGTGTTAATTTCAGTTTCAGCATACATAGTTTGCCTATTTTGCTATTCTGACTATTTCTTGTTTCTCTTCCCTTTTCATGTATCTGCTCAGGATTATGTCAACAACCAGGTAGGATAAAGTACAAAATGAAGTTTTGCCTACATTCATGCCTGTATGTGTTCCATTCTTTTGTCTTGGATTATTTTTTAGTTGTCTCTGTCATATGTGTGAGGGAGTCACTCCAGGTTCAGGCACCTGTTGTTTAGAAGCAGGCAGTCTTGGGGGGGAAAGCAGGTCATTTAGAGGCTGCTGCACACATGCACGCACTGCTGTCTGCCAACGCTGTGGGTGGCCGACAGGAAGGGGGTAAAAGACGAATAAACAGATGCATGCTGGGAACAACAACTGACTTGTTAACAAATGGAGGGTGATTTAGTTTCCGTTTAAACCTGACAGGACAGAGAAGTGATGCTTGATGGTGAAACTTAAAGATTCCCCCTGAGATTTAAGTCATTATTAGCACATATCAAAGTGGAAAACTTGTGGTTTGTTTTTGTGCCACGAGTGCTGCTGGTGGTAGCAGTTGTAAATTTCCCAGGATTACCTGTGTTAGTGGAGTGAATAATGTAAAAAAAAAACCCTTCTTGCTTATGCTTCAGTAGTGAACTCAATCATCCTTTGTCGCATAAATGATTTACAACATGTGTTGAAATCCTGCATTGCTACAGATGGAACACAACATAATTAATGTACTGAATGTGAATAATAACTAAAAAGAGCATTAAGGGTGTAAAATACTGCAAAGTTTTGTGAGTATTATGCTGAGATGTGTCTCTGGAATTAAATAAAAATTACAGACACACCTCTGACTTTAGGCTGTGTTGAGATTGATTTTTTTTTTCCAAGCTTAAGTTTTGTGTCTGCTGCTGTGGAGAACATGGTTCATTTTTTCATTTGATCCATTAAAAATATTACTTTTCACATTAATTCACAAAGCAACAGGGCGAATAAGTCATTAGAGCAACAAAATGTCTTAAGGAAAGTCATAAAACTGTCCAGTGCTTTTCTACAGAAAACGCAGTGTGATTTTTATGCCTCTGTGCTGGTGATAACAGTGGAAGGACATCTTCAGGTTGTCCGTTCATCCATCTGTCTGTCCATATGCCCCATTTTTGTGAATGGAAAATCTCAGGAACACCTGGAAGGGTATTTTTTCAAATATGGCAAAAATGCTTTCTCAGATTGAAGGATGAATTGATTAGATTTTGGAGTTCAAAGGTCAAGATCACTGTGGCCTTGCATCCATCTCGTTCTTGTGAATGTGATATAAGTGGAATGTTTGGAGAGAATTTTATCATAACAGGCACAAATATCTGCTTGGACTCAAGGATCAAGTGGTTAGAATTTTCTTGGTCAAAGGTCAAAGTTATTCTGGTGTCTAAAAACTTTTGTTGGAAACAACACAAGAATTCAGACACTTGTTATGACAAAATTTCACGCAGTTGTGTAACTCGGTGGGGGGGGGGGGTCTTGAACCTGTGGCTGTGTAGCTCATCTCCAGTGGCTTACTAGATGAATATGTTAATAAGAAAATGTTAATTTTTATATTTTTTATCATCCTTGTAAGTGCTTCTTTATATTCTATAGCCTCTATAAATTTCTTTTTTAGATAGTTTATCACTATAAATTTGCATCACAGCCTACAGTCATGTGAAAAAGGTTTCCACATTTCTGTGCAGTTTTGCGAAAAACTAATTACACCTCATGATTCGACAGCTTGTTAAATCACCTTTAGTTGCAAATAACTTGAAATAACTGTTTTTCTCTGACTTTATCAGTCTCACATCATTCTGGAGGAATGTTCTGCTTTATGGGCATTCATTAATGCACAGCTCTAAGGTCTCACCTCAGCATTTCAGTCAGGTTTGGGTCTGGGCCATTGCAACAGCTTGATTTTTTTTCTTTGTCAGCTGCTCTGTTGTAGATTTGTTGGTTTGCTTGAGATCGCTGTCCTGTTGAATGACCAAATTTGGGCCAAGCTTTAGCTGTTGGACAAATGGCCTTAGATTTGACTCTAGAATATTTCATGATTCGCACTTCATGATTAACTCAGTGACTGCAAAGTGCCCGGGTCCTGTGGCTGCAAAACAACCCCAAATCTTCACCCCTCCACCACCGTGTTTTACAGTTGGGATAAGGTGGCCAGACGTATCCACTTTGGTATCATCTGTCGAAAGCACATTGTTCTAGAAGTCTTGTAGTTTGTTCAGGTGCAACTTTGCAAACCTAAGCTGTGATGGCATGTTTGTTTTAGAGGGAAGAGCGTTCTTTGTTGCAACCTTTTTAAAGAAGTCATAATTACTCAGTAATTAGTACACGTTCTAATTGTACTGCTAAGTCACAACCTTACTAGTATGCTCTTTGATTTATCTGCAGCTGGACTTTTTGTAAAAATTAAATTGAAACTTTTTGCTTTTACTATTTCAGAAGCTGATAAGCCTCTATATGTTGCATTCATTATAAAAGTTGGCTACAAATATGGTTTGCAGATCTAGACAGTTGTTTTTTTTTGCTCTAAAACTGCTCTTTTGATTGTAAAGGTTGCCAACCCCTGATCTAACATGATACAATGAACTGCTGACATCATATATCGAAAACATCAAAGGTCAAGCCTGGGCAGACATGGATGTAAGCTGTAATTTGATTGATGGAGGCACGAAAAACGCATGAAAGTGGCCTCTAGTTGTTTATTTTTTCAGTCCATCTTTAGATGTCCCCCAGTTGTAATGATGGGACTGTGAAGATGTAACTCATTCTATATATGTGTATTGCACATACACACATACACACGCTTAAAAACAGAGCTGTGGTTCTGGCAGTGGATCAGAGGATGTTGTTTAGAGCCCTTATTGAACCATAATAACATCAGTAATCCATTATTGCTGCTCTCTACTGGTGTCTGGTGTGTGTCGCTCTCTCTTAATGACTTCTGTTGGAGTGAATGAAGTTCCTGAACCTATGAGTTGAGGAGTCCAAAAAGATGATTCACAAAAAAAAAAGTAGAAAATACAGCACAGTACAGTTATTACCTAGAAATCACACCAATGAACCGCCCTACTGGCTTTCATTTTTCTTAACTTTTAGAGGCAGAAAAAGATGAACGCCTATGAGATCAAGGTTTATTTTAGTACTTCATGCTACTTCTTTTATTATGTGTGATGACTGATATGGCTGTGATTGATCCAGAAATATGATTCCTCTGCCAGAGAGGTGCATTATCTTATTACTATAACAGGCCAGTGGGATTTACTGATGACTCAGATTCATTCTGCACACATGTGTTGCACCAAAACAGACACAGGGACACTGAGAGTCACTTCATTTAGACATTGGGTGCTTCACTGGGTTACTGTCTTTCTCTTACAAGGGCGATAGATAGGTGAACCCATCACCTCATTTGCCTTGCAGGGGAAACCTGCTCTATGGGCTTTTTACTGCCAGGCTACTCCATGGAACCCCAGGATCATTAATTTAACATGATGCAGGTTCAGCCATCTGCTCAGTTCACCACTAGAATAAAATCAGGTGATTGGTGTTATGCTGTTTCCAAGTTATGCTGCTTGCTCAGTTTAACATCTATATTTCTTAAAAAAAAAAAAAAAAAGCAGTAAAACTATGTACCTGTTTAAATATAAATACACAGATATTTGCACACTGGATTTGCTTTAAAAGTGTTAATTTCTCTTCATTATCTATAGGGCTGATTTGTTGCTGAGTGAGGCCTTATATGATTTTTAAGCAGGTAGAATTTGTAATCATGCTTGTGGAGTGTGAAGCAGCATCCTCTCTGCTGTTTTGAAGCAATCAAGTGTCTCTACACAACAGATCGGAAACACACTTGTCTCTTGCAGCGTCTGTGGTTAGTCAACTTCCTGTTACAGAAGGCAAATCGTCTGACGTCTGCTTCTTTCCCCCTCTGCAAAACACTTTAGCATTTGTTTTTGCTCTCAGACTAACCTAAGACAAAAGTAAGCAAAGTATGCAAATCTGAATATTTAATGAGAAACATCAGTCACCAATGAATTTTTGTTAAAATTCCTTTAGGTTTAGGGTGAGGAAATTTACAGTAAATGAAAAAAATTCCTCTCTAAAACTGTTGTAATCACATCCCACTTTCCCACATTATGTTGGTGATGTATTTTGTCATTTACTGGAAATCGCTGAACACAGGAAGGAACAAATCACATCTCACAACCAAACTTGTTCGTAAATAACAATAAACCCCACAGGCAGTGGGATGAGCCTTTAGTGGCTCAGTGTGAATCCTCAGTCTATCCATTTTCTTTACTGCTTATCCAATTCAGGGTCACGAGGAGTCAGAGCCTATCCCAGCTTTCCAAGAAACTGGGTACACCCAGGTCCACAGATTGCAGGTCCACTGCAGGGCTATATGAATGAATATGAACTAATGTTCTTTAGTTCCTCTTTTTACACTGTTTGGTATGTAGTTAGAGGAAGTTGTTTAATGGTTGAACACTACTGCATACCTCCATCAAGAACAGTAAGAGCTTGCTCAAAAAGCCATGATTATACCCCAGATTTTCAAAACATGTTTGAGTTTATAA
>VUQH01054618.1:0-44083 GCA_015106775.1 Etroplus canarensis | reverse complement strand
TGGTTATTTCTTGGGTATTTTTTGGGAGAAATGGACGCCGTGTGCTCCGGACCAAAGAAGAAAAGGATCATCCAGACTGTTACCAGCAACAAGTCCAAAAGCCAGGGTCTGTCATGGTATGGGGTTGTGTCAGTGCCCTTGGCAAAGGTAACTTGCACTTCTGTGATGGCACCATTAATGCTGAAAAGTACATAGAGATTTTGGAGCACAATATGCTGCCTTCAAGAAGACATCTTTTCCAGGGACGCCCATGCATATTTCAACAAGACAATGCAAAACCACATTCTGCACACATTACAAAGTCCTGGCTGCGGAGGAAGAGGGTACGGGTACTTGACTGGCCTGCCTGTAGTCCCGACCTGTCTCCAATAGAGAATGTGTGGTGCATTTTGAAGCGCAAAATGCGGCAACAAAGACCCCGTACTGTTGCCCACCTTAAGACTTGTTTGCAGGAAGAATGGGACAAAATTACACCTGAAACACTTCATCACTTGGTGTCTTCAGTCCCTAAACGTCTTTTAAGTGTTGTGAAAAGGAATGGCAACATTACAAAGTGGTAAATGCTTTACTGTTCCAACTTTTTTTTAAATGTGTTGCAAGAACCAAAATTGGAATATGTGTTTATTTTTTTTAAAAAACAATAAAATTCATGAGGAACACATTAAATAATGTGCTGTTGTATTGTCTGCAATGAAATACAAGTCAAAGTAAATTTAGAAATTACTACTTTCTTTTTTTATTTGCGTTTTCCATACTGTCCCAACTTTTTCTGATTTGGGGTTGTATGCACGGCTCTCTTAAGGTCCAGCCACAGCAGTTCAGTCGGGTTGAGGTCTGGACTATGATTGGACCATTGCAACACCTTGAATTTGTTTTTTTATGCATTTTATATTCTATTGTAGATTTGCTGGTGTGCTTGGGATCATCGTCCTGGCGCATGATCCAGTTTTGACCAAGATTTAGCTCTCATAGTCACCTTAACGACTGTAAGTTGCCCAGGTTCTGAGACTGCAAAACAAGCCCAAATCATCATGCCTCCACCACTGTGCTTTACAGTTGAGGCTGCTGATATACTGTATTTGGATTTTGTCAAACATGTTGCTATACTTTATGGTCAAACACCTCCACTTTGGGCTTGCTTGTCCAAAAGACATTTTTATAGAAGTCTTTTGGTGTGCTTAGATGCAACTTAGCAAACCTAAGCCCTGCTGCCATGTTCTTTTAAGAGAGAAGAGGCTTTCTCCTGAAAACCTTTCCAAACAAGTCACGCTTGTATCTTTTTGTAACTGTAGTGTCATAAACTTTATCATTTAACATACTAATTGGTGCCTACAGAGTCTGAGATTTAGCTCTTGGGGTTTTGTTTTTGCAAGTTCCGTTTGCTTTGCACAATCTGAATTTGCTGGGAATTCCACTCCTTAAAAAATTTGCAACTGGTTGTGAATAAAGGACTTCAAGTTGTTTGGCAACGACCTTATAACCCATTCCAGATTGATGGGCTGCAACAATTGCTTCTCTAATCTCATTGCTGATGTATTTCCTCCCTGCCATTGTGTTAACACATACATGAATGCTGTAGACCACCAAAGTGCTAAAACTTCAGCTTTTTTAGAGTTGGTCACACTGGTTGATAATCAGTTATTAAAATGCATGTGAAGTGCAGCACCTGACTGCTACTTACCCTCTTAATAACTATGGAAGCAGCAAGGGTGTGTTTAATTGTTCACATACTTCCACATTTTGGCTTTGTTTTTGTTGAAAAAATAAAAATAATAATATATCATGTGCTTTTGTTCATCTGAGGCTGGATGTACCTAATTTTCGAATTTGTTTAGGATCAGATGGTTTTTATAACGTTTCACTATGTGAAATCTTAGATTTGAAAGAAGGCATATTTCTGTTGTCTCGACTACAAAAAATTTTCACATGATGGTGACTCTCAATTAAAAGCTGGCCACAAGTCCTCGGGGTGATGCTAAAAGAAATGTCAGGGGGTTACCCAATCAGAATGCATATTCTGAAAAACCATGAATGTGCTTAAATATCAACTGGATATAGATATATTTCACTAGATAATCGGACAACTTTGGTTGTTTAATGATAATGGTGTGAAAGTGTGATTATTCAGCAGGAAAAAAAAGTCCAAAATCACAAACAAGAACAAGTAGTAAAACAATGGAGAATTATGAAGCTAAGAGAATTTCAAAATAAAAACTGAGATAGAAACTGAATGAAATTGAAACAAAATCCACAAAGTGAGACAAAAAGTCAGGTGATCTCTAAAAGCTTTATGATTTAAAGTCAGAAAACCAAGAATATCTGCAAATTAAATCATGACAATCCATTCAATAGTTTCAGTTTGGTATTTTAGTCTAGACTGAGCAATGGACATCTGAGGGTCAACACCTTAAAGTTAAAAATGCCTCATTTTTTTACTTAGACATTTAAAGGGATTTAGCTGCTGTATCTCACATTTCAGTATTTTCTGAGCTTAAATTTTCATATATGTCCCAAGAACCTTTACAGTAAACAACAGTAAACAAATGCCATCTCACAAAAAGCAGGTAAAACTAAATACCAAACTAAAAAGAGACCCTTACATAGAAAGTACAGTGATCCTCCTTTAGGCATCTCCTATCACAAAGTTATTTAAATACTAACTGAATTGCATTAATACAGCAGACGGCACTCTTGGATGATAGATGTTACCCGTGTGGTCACTTTAATGGATTATCTGTCAGGACACACACCATATTGCTTCTAAAAATCAGCTAATTTGTTTTGTAGAGAAACAGCAGTGTGTGTGTGTGTGTGTGTCTTGGGGGGTAGGGGGGTGGGGGTCAGAATGTCTCTGACCTTAAAACTGCAGTTTAATCCCGACGGGACCCCCTGGTGTTCTGATACACACTCCAGCTCACATGCAGACACACACATACATGCTGGTCATAAGACACACTCCCTACAGCGTGGGAACAAACCCACTTGACAGCAGACAAGAGAGTGCTAAGGAGGACGTGTGTGTCTAAATGTTTTTATGTGTGCATTTGTATGTGTGTGTGTGTCCCTCTGTTGGATGCTCAGTCACCTGCATATGTTTGAGCCCTCATTATTTATGCTTGTGTGTGTGTATCTGTGTTTCAAAGGGAAGCACAGAAGACAAGCACTAACAATGATATCACTTCAACCTCTATAAATCTCTTTCTACCTCCCACAGGGTGAGGAGTGGTGGGAGCACAGAGAGGAAAGCAGGAGAGTCAGAAATGAAAGAGAAGTGTGTTTGTGCCTGATGGGTGATGAGTGTGTGAGGGCATAGAAAGGGGAGGATGGATGTTGAAAAAGGATGACAAAAAAGAAGTGCTTTACTGGCATGATGCAAGCTTGCAAATCAAGGCTGGAAAGGACAGAGGCTTTATCAAAGAAAAGGGGGATCAGAGAAGTCTCCCTGTGATCTGTGCTCGCTCTAAGGATCTTTATTGCTGTATTTTCTGAGACTGTCTTTATTGTTGTGTTTATCTCTGTGGACTGCTGTGAAATATGACCATTATTTGTCAGTTTTAGTGCTCTTATTTAGACATACATCCATATTTTTCTGCGAAAATATGCAAAGCCTGGTTCACAAACCCATTGTTGTACTTTAAGAAGTGACGTTGGTTACACTACACTGTTTAAGCAAGAAGTGATTTTTTTCCCTATGACAATTTCATAAATTAAATTATAATAATTAAAACCATGTTCCCCAGACTACATAAGAATAGTGAAGTGTTTAATGATTTTAGAGGCTCCACTGACTTTGTAAGAGCAAAGTTACTGAAAATTTATCTAGTCAGCTAAGTAATAAATCTCCTTTTTGTTTCACTTTGTAGACAGTCCCAGTGCATTCATTTCACAGTTGGCTGCACAGAGACTGATGTTATTTGTCCTTGGCTTGTTTTGATGAAAATTACTACAGTAAGATGGAGGCATTGGTTGTATTTTAACAACATTTTGGCTATGAGTTATTGATCTGGAAAGTTTTAATCTGAGAAAATTAACTTCACTGAAGTTTCCAACTACCTGTTGCGCACCAGGGGTATCTCCAGAGGGACCCGAGGAGTGGCACCACCACCCACACCAATGCCATTACACATTTGTCTTACAAGTGAAAGGTCCCCGATATGATTCCAAGTGGGGGCACAAACCCCTCTCACTGTGGAGGGTTGTGTCAGAAAGGGCATCTGGTGTAAAACCTCAGCCCAACTACTGAGGCAAATGCGACCCCTTCTGGAGCAGCCTGAAGGAAGGTATAATACAGGTTTATTGTACTTTAAGTATTTTGATGTTCTTCTACATTCTATTTGTACACCACTAAATTCGGGATGCAAACACATTACTTTAAACTCTATAACATTCACCTACAAGTGTTTTAATCTGTCTTTACATGCTGGAAAAGAGGAACGATGCCCACAAGCACAAGAAAAACTACAAATGGCACAGCAAAAACAACATGTGGAAAGATAGGGGTAGTTCTGCCTGGCTCATAAATTAGAAAGGCAGACTTTGAGTGTTCAAGGCAGACAACCAAGGAGTGTTAACTGATTCACAAAAAGTAATATGTAAACAATGCTACTGTGCTTTCAGGACTAAGGATAAAAATACGAAAAAAAAAAACTACAAAGCACCTAAAAGAGACTGACATCCAGACCACTTCAAAGAAATCCAGGCTTATTATCATAGTAACAACTTCCAAAGTGTTATCCTTCTTATGTCATCTTTAAATACATGTTACCATTTATTCCGAGACAGCTGGCAGTGAAATCAACTGTGTCCTATAGGCTAAAATGCTTACCATTGCATTAATGCTTAAGTTAATGTGTAGCTAATGTTATTATACCTTCAGTAACAACATTGATATGTTGGTTACTTTTTCAAAAACCTTGAAATTGTAATTAAAAAGTTCCAAAAGCCATGAAAAATGACACAATTCATAGGCATCACTGCAGCATCCATGCAAACTGTTGCACTACCAGCGCAAAAATAACGGTGTTGTATTCTGTTCTGTACTGTTGTTGCTTTTCCTTACAAAAAGCCATTTTTGTAATGTTCAGATGTTTTTAATACAGGAGTTTATGTTTAAGTGCTTGGGATAATAGTTTTTTCTTTTAATCGTGGTATAAGATTTGGTATTGAGAGACGTGTAATTTTTCTTGTATTAATATGACTGCTACATTTCCAATATCACGACATCCCTCAGATTCTGTCATGTTAACATGGAGCAAAATTTCTGAGGAATGGTTCCTGCACCTTGTTCTTCTTGTTCTGAAGGCAACCCATTACTAGCAAGGTGTAACTAATCAAATGGTGAGTGAGTGCATTAGTTTTCCCATAATAATTAACACACACCCATCAGCCACCTGGTAAACAGTGCAGCATTTTGCAGCCAAGGAGAAAAGTATTTTATCCAGAATTGATGAGGAGCAAAACAGGGCAAAAGGGAGAGGATAATATTGCACTGTTCCAGGAACAACACTTCCAATGAATGTTAATGTTGTTCCATATTTGCCTGGTGTTTTACAGTAATATGTAAAAGTTTGCTAAAAGCTGATGAAAGCCATTTTTCATTTGTTTTGGAGGACCAGTTGCTTTCTTAAGTCTGAAGATGTACAAATTCAAGGTCTTTCTAGTCCATATTTTTTCTCTTTTTGCCATCTTTGTCTTTAGTAAAGTATAACAGAGCTCTGCGGGAAGCAGAACAATGGCATTTTCTTTGGACAGGCCACACTCATCCTCCACACTCTCATGTCTATATTGTTGTTCTTTCTTTTTGCACTTTCTCTCTTCTCCACCTTCCCTTTCTCCCTCTCCCTTTCTTGTACTGAGTCTTTCATGTTCAGATCAGAGGAGCCTGCCACTTATCACAGGAGTCTAGAGAGGTTCTCCTATAAAAGCTGGCGTCACATGCCTGATTTAACAGGGCACACACACAAAGAGCCTTCTATCTCTCCTTCTTCCCCTTCTATACGATATCCCTCTCTCTTCCTTTTTCAAACACATTGTCTCCATACAGAAATAATGTCGCTCACTCGCAGACTCTCACACACATATTGGCCACCCTCGGCTCTTGTTCAGTCACAATGGGATTAGTGGTGTGATTCCTCCACTCCTTTTAAGTGGGCACACCACCAATCCACTTACGATGGACTCGGATGAATACTGAAAAGAGTGAAGAGGGGAGGAGGAGAAAGGAAGGACGAAGAGGGAAGAAGTGGGCTCGAGAAGAGTTAAACAAGAATGAAGGCATGAGGAAAAAGAGAGGGTGAATATGAGAAGGAGAAAAGTTACTATAGATGAACTGTGTTTGGATGTTTTAAAATGAGTTAACACTTTTTATAAGACAACATGCAACTTCACTGGGAAAAGAATAAAGGTAGAATATCATGAAAGGTGAAAAAGAAAGGAGAACTGGCAGCACACTTATTGGCAGAGGTGAAGCAGTGACTGCATAACTCTTAACAAGCACACATACACACAAATGAACCTGTTGCCAAGGTGACAGGAGGCAGTGGAGGCCCCGCCCTCCCCCGCCGTGTTTCACACAATGATGTCATCGGTTGCCGCCAGCGCCGGGTGGGCCCTTAGCCAATAGGACAAAGGCACCAAAGGGCGCAGACTGTCCTTGTGTGTTTTTTTTCTTCTTCTTCTTTTTACTCTCTCGTTTTGTCCTTTCATCAGGTGCTCCTCCATCCGCCCTCTCATTTTCTGCACCTCTTTCTTTTTGACTTATTCAACTCAGTCAGCGGGCAACTGCAGGAGTTGAAGCTTTAGGTCTTTCAACCCCTGATGAAAAGTGAAGCTGATTAGTCTGGCTGGGAGAATATTTCACAGCGGGAGGGGCTACAGTGATTGTTCCAGCTGAGTAAGGGGAAGGCTGGATATAAAAGTTTGTTTGTTTGTTTAGTTACCCGCCCATTAAAGCATTTTTCATTTTTTAAAGCAGGTTTCAGGTTTTATAGTGACGCCAGCAGTTTTGCAGTTTTATGAGGCTGCAAGGCTACTGCATAGATAAAATAAAGCACAAGGACAATAAAAAATTTGGCATGTTTATCACTCTAGATGAAAAAAGAAGTCACCAATTGCTCATATATTATTTTCTAAACATCAACCTGCTGAAGGTGCTATTGAACATAGTACATATCCATTTAATAGCTGTACTTTCTGTTCTTTAGTGTGTACACAGTATTGCAGGCTTGATGTTCACTGCACAACAGAAGCAAGATTAAAGAGGATTTCTCTCATAGGAAAGTTTCAGCAATGCTGGACCTTACCTGTCATTACCTGGCAGAACTGCATGTGAGAATGCAAATATCTGACCCTGCTGGATCAGACATGTAACTGTCCTGAAAGCTCCCTGGGACAAAGCCTTAGTAATAACCATTGCAGCCATTTTCAGGTAATCAACAGGTGAATTCCCAGCATTTGTCCTGCTTTAAATCTCTACACACCCTTCTCCCTATACCAGAAGGTTTACAGCAACCTCCAAAAGTATTGGAAGAGCACGCCCAATAAATCTGTTTTTTGCTTTGCACTGAAGACATTTGTAAAAGATAGCAAAAGCTGAATATGAGAAGAGAGATGGATTTTTTACTTTTTATTCCCTGGTATTCGCATCTAGATATATTGTATCCCACACCTGAGTAACAAGAAACACCTGTCACTTGTCATGCTCCAATATTTGCAATCACTTGGAAAACTGGGTGGTTTGATAGAAAATGTGCTATGGTATATGTTGTTTAAGATTGTTTGTTTAATCATTAGGTAGCTCTGGATATCTGCCCTCAGGCTGAGCTTTTGCTTTCACCTGTGAAAAGTGCATTTGTAGATATGAAGGGCAGACCAACATGAAGACCTGGCAGCTATCGAAGAGAGAAATGCATGCCATTCTGAAGCTAAAAAAAAAGGGGAAAAATACATCAGAGGCATTTCAAAAACATTGGGTATAGCCAGTTTAATCACTTGGAGTGTCCTGACAAAGAAGGAAACCGCCAGTGTACTGAGCAGCAGGCATCAAACTGGTTGTCCAAGGAAAACAACAACTGAGAATAGACAAATGGTGAGAGTGGTAAAGAAAACCCCCAAAACAACAGTAACATCATGAACAACCTCCAAAGAGCAGAAGTGGAAATATCACAACCCACTCTTTGAAGGAGGCTTATAAAGCAACAATATAGAGGTCATACAGCAAGATGCAAACCACTCATCAGCATTAAAAATCACAAAGGCAGATTTAGATTTTCAAATAAGCAGATAGATGAACCACAAAGTTTTAGAGGACGATGCAAAAAAAAAAGATGAACCTCATTTGACAGAAGTTTTACGTCAGATGCGTCTAAACTAATCAGGAAGGCAATGATCCAAAACACACTGCCACTTTAACAAAGGACTTCATAAGGGGGGGAGTGGGAAGGGGGGACTGGCCAAGCCAAACACCAGGTCCTAACCTAACTGCACATGCATTGCATCTCCTGAAGAGAGGACTGAAAGGAGAAACCCTGCAAAACAAACAACAACTTAAAAATGCTGTGATAAAAGCATAATCAATGAATAAACAAGAAATCTGGTGGAGTCTGTTGGTTGTAGGCTTGATACAACTATTGCAGGCAAGGGATATGCAACCACATATGAAGTTTTTTTTTTTTTAACTTTAATTTAGTTGCAAACATTTTGTTCCAATACTTAACCCTAGTACTGCCAGCTATACAACCAGCTAGATGACCAGCAGTGAATGAAAACACCGGAAGTGATCAATATATAGACGAACGGCAGTATAGGAAACTTATCTGGGACATCAATGCTGTATATTGAGGTCCTGCAGTACTAGGGTTAAGCTCACTTGAAAAATTGGGTGGTTTGATACAAAATGTGTTATGTTCTATCTTGTTTAATATATCTAGATTTAAATACCAGAGAATAAAAGATGAAACTCTGAGATCTGTTCTAATACCCACCTTTGATCTCACACACAAATGTCTTCAACAAAAAGAAATAAAATTGAACTTGCTGTTCCAATACTTTCGGAGGGGACATTATTTCTAGTGGTTTGAATGTGGACTATCACGTATTTGTGTACTATATTTAAGAAAAGGGCAGTTGCTGACAATGTCCTGAACTGACATGTGAGAATCGTCTTATTTGGACAGATAGTCCAAGTGGTTTTTTTTTCCTTCTCTATAGGAAAGAATACCCTCCTCCCACTACATTTGAGTTTGCATGAGTTACTTGCTATCTGCCATCAGAATCCGAAAACTCACTTGTCAGGAGAAATTTCCCTTGTATCAGTTTATCTTGCACAATGAAATAAATGAAATACTAGGATGTTTTCCTTCTTCTACTACTGCACTAAAATATTAGTTTTGGTGATAGCACTTTAATGACTATTATGCTTCTTTGTTTTGATGCACCCAAATGAAAGGGAAAGCTGATTATAATGCAAATGAACCTATATGGAAACCTCATTACTGAAAGTGCCTCTTCATTTGGTATTATCTTTGGAGGTTTGCTTGAACATGTAAAGGCCCCTGCTTCACCATTATCCTGTTTTATTTCAATATGTTTTTGGCTTAACCTTGTTTTATTCTCTGTCTTTATACCATCTGACCCTATTTCAGTGTGTTCCTGCTTGCTGTAATCTCATTTCATTTGTTAAGAGTCTCTCCTCTTTGCAATTATCTTGTGTTTTTGTCGTTCTTTTCTCACAAGGGAGAAATACAGCTAGTGCTGTTGTGCCTTCGTGCCCCAAAGCTGCAGCCTACAAGGACTCTGCAAAGCAGATAAAAAACATTTGGTAGACACAAGCAGATAAGAACCCTTCACTGTAAGGCGACTGTCCATTAAGCAACTTTGTCTGCGGGTGTATGTGTGTGTGTACCAGGTCAGTGAATGGAACCATTGGGGCGAGACTGATTGCTAATTATTGCGTTGGATGTTGGCGGCATGTGGAGAGAGGAGGAGATAATAGGTGGAGCAAATAGCAGAGAGGGCTTTCAAAGTCATGTACCTGACAAACAGTCAAACCCAACACATCCTACAACTAAGTGATCATACTGGTCACTTGTTCCTTCAATCGGAAACAACCCATATAAGCTTTTCTAAATTGACCTATAGAAATGTCTCCTTTAAAAGTGTAAAAAAAGTCCATTTTAGGAGTAACACAACAGAGGGGTCTACTACAAAGTAAGATTAACGGGTTAGCGAGTATCACAAAGGTGGCTCTCTTTTATACCTTTACCCTTGTATTTTCCCAAGAGGTCACTGCAGGAGATTAACCCACACCAGTAATTTGGCAGAAAAAATATACTGGATGTCCTTCTTGATGTAACCCTCTATGGTGGGAGGGGCTTGAATCCCCACCTCGAAGACCCTTTCACTTGCAAAGCAAATGTGTAAGCCACCATACTATGGAGACATAAAGGTGGGTTTCTTTTAAATCACCAGGATAACTTATACTAAACACATAACCTGGTTGGGAGCAGGTTATGTTCAGAGTTTTGGTTTAAATAAAATAATCAGTGAAAATGTGGCTCTTCCAGCCTATTTCAAAGTCTGCTTTAAATGCTTTATAGACTCTCTGCTGTAGGAAGACGTTTTATATTTGCAGCCTTTTAACTCATATCTCACTAATATTGTCAAATGACTCCCAGCTGCAAAGTTATAACAGTGCACAGTGTGTGGCATTGTCAAGGAAATTCACATACACTGAGTTGGTGAGGCAGAAAATTTATTAATATTTTTATGTTTGGTCCTCACCTGCTGCTAAGTCTCTTTTACAATCATGGAATTGCAGCTACTTAAATTCAGATTAGAGACTTTATCAGTTTGATCTGAAGGCTTTTTGATCACCAACAATATTCAACCAGTAGAATTAATTTCACTTTGATCTGGCAACAAACTAAAGTGATTTTCGTGTCTCCCTTGCTGGACAGTGGGAGAGGGTCAGAACTGAATGTACTGAGTAACCTTTATTATTTAAATGTATCACATTAAAGTTTCAGAGCTCTAAACTGAAGGAACCAAAGCTGTAAAAAATAAACAGCAGCAACAAGCACACACTGACCTGTAGACTAAATCTATTAACTTAAATTAATATGTTCATTTTACTGTTTTGCGCACTCTTGATGATCATGAAATCAGTCAAATAAATGCTTATGCTTCTTCCCAAGATTAACTGTTTTCTGCATCATTGCTCTCTTGTCTTATTGGCAGCAACAGTGCTGAATTTCACTGTTATATTTTGATGCCCTTTGTGATCACCATCATCCTTTCCTCTGATAATGTCTCTGATTGGAGTAGACTGTGCTCAGTTGATCCATTTTGTGCAGAAGAAGAGTTAAATCAAATGCCCCCTTTTATGTGAGCTTGTACAGATCAGAAAGCAGAAAGCGTTGACAAAGAAAGTTGATAACTACATTCGTGATACCCGTTATGTCCAAACACAAAGAAAGCCTGGCTATGTTAAACTTGCTTTGTAGTATACCACTCAAGAGACTGGAGTTCAAGTCTCATCTAAGACCTTGTTTACTTTTATTTTTACTTCCCTTTTTTTTTTTTGTTTTAGCCACCAGAACCTTTGGTTACGATTGCAGTCAAAAAGTTATTGCTTGTTGTTAGCCAAAGATTAAAACCAAGGACTGTGGATAAAAGACTGATGTAGTTATCTCTCATTTCTTGCATCAGCACCACAAACATAATGGAGAGGTCTAATTTATTGACTAAGATTAGCTGAGGTAAGCCGCCTGTGTCAGCAGCTACATGTCATTCAAAGTCACAATGCTCTTAAACATGCACGACTTTAAGCTTCAATTCAGTGTAAATATGTGTCATGTAAAAATGACTCCCACTAGAGTTGCCACAGCCAGGCAGATTAGTTCCATCCATCTATTTTCTTCCACTTATCCGATTCAAGCCACGGGGGATGTTGGAGCCTGTCCCAGCTGTCACAGGGCAAAAGGCAGGGTACAGCCTGGACAGGTCGCTAGTCCATCACAGGGCAAATTGTAGAGACCAAAACCGGCCTTTGTACCAGGTTGTAAACATATTTATCTCTGCTTTAAAGCCTAAAGTAACTCACTTTCAGTACCAGCCTCTAATCTTCATTTATGGAACTGCAGTTCTTTGACACCTCCTTATTGGGTTCGTTTTTCAGCCCCTAAGGCTACCACTTAGAAAGTTATTGTTTTGTAGATTACCTGGGCACCAAGTTTCTATGGGGCCGTCTTCACAGAGAGCACATCCTCACCAAAACACATTCTAAAACCAGTCTATTCCACTTGCACTCACATACCAGGTCAGGTTGTGGTTTGTGGATTTGCAGGTCTTGACTGGTTTTATGGATATTATTCAGTAAAATTCAGACTGCATGTTTTTTGGAATAGATTTTTCAAGGGCTGTCACCTCTTGTCAGGCCTGCTGTCCCAGTCTCTCTTCCCTAGATAGGAGCTCTCTCCTTCTTCCATTTTTCTGATTTCAGGTGTCTCAGATGGTCAGACACAGAAACTATCCAATCACCTTTCATTGCTGCAAGCTAATACACCAGTTCTTAACTCCACCACAGCACTAGATCGTAGACTATGCTTTACAAGTTTTCCCTGTCTGACCCCTGTCCCTGAACCACACTAGCTTCCAAGAACTTGTTTGGAAATTATACTAACACATAAACTCTTGACTCTGGCTCTCTACTTCCTCACTTCATTCCCCCCTGACTGCAATCCTGTCCTGCTCTGTGTTCTGCATCTAGGTTTAGCTTGGTCCTGACACTTCTAGGAAATTGCATCAAAGCAAACTTTCCTCATTTTGAATGACATCAATTTGAAAGACACAAAAACATGAACTTACTTTTTAAAGACTCTTTTGCAGATGTGCAGTCAACACTGTCAGGTTTCTCTGAAAAAGTTATTTGTTGACCCCTCTGGCAGCGCTTAGTAACACTTTCCTTTTTGATAAGCAGAGACAGGAAGCAGGTACGCCCAGAGGAGACCCCCAGAGGACCTTCTTCCTGTTTGAAAGTTAACAAAAGGTGGGGTGAAGTTCACTTAATTGTCTTTGTTTGCTTCCCTGACTCCTACAGTAGTCACAACAATTAGTGAGCAAAATCTCAAAACTGACAGCAGGCCAAGGCCAACCTGAAGCTGCAGAGTGTATCCTTTTAGGAAATAAAGGTAGTGTTATCAAATCAGTCTGTTTCGACTTTCTCTGTTTGTTTTTAGGCTTGGTATTCTGCTGAAGTGAAGATAAGAAAACAGTTCTATGGTTTAATATCAGTGCAGTGGGTTTCACATGAGCTGCCTTGATTTAGAGATTGAGTTTGCTTTCAGTGTCCAACACTAGGTCCATAGGGAGATGGTAAATTCTTTTGAGCTTTAACGTTTTACCCCTATTTCTCTGTTGGTAGTGCAGTCTGTGAGTTGGCTGTAGTAGTTACAGTCACATCTTGTAATCGTGCCTTGATTCTGATGCCTGTTTTACTTATCCACAAATTACTGCCTGAGCACAATAGGCATGCAACAATGACTTGCAGGGATGTGTGTGCAAGCATGTATGGACGCGCACTGCAAAATGCATGCCTAAGCTTGTATTTTGGGTTAGACAGTTCTTGCTTTGACATTGTGGATTACAGGAGAAAAAAACTGTTATTTTCCACTGCTGTCTATCTAGTTTAATCCGCTGCCAAATATAGGAGTTTGATTGAATATTTTACTGGGGCACGACAGATCAGTACTGTGGCAAATGCCCTAGAAAAAGGGGCCTATAAAATGTCAAATTTCCCTGCTAGGCAAGCTTGCTTTAGGAAACTAGTAGTGCAGTTTAACTGGTCAGATCTAAAGCAAAAAAAATGTTTTCTACATCAAAGAACAAAGTGAAAATAATTTTGGAACATTTTGTATTTCCAATTAAGTCCCTTTGTAATTGAGTTAATATAATCTGTTGTAGTTGGAACCTTGGCATTCACATTCCTACCACATGGTCGACCACTTGAACGTGAACAATAAAGATTTGACACAAAGCAGTTTTGCTCACAAAGTAAAGCTTTAATGTTACAAATATATGACTAAAATAACTCTACTCTTAAATAATTCTCATAAGGATCAAAGGAAAAGTACCCAAATACAGGACACTAGGTAGAATAAAATCCATCCATCCATCTTCTTCGGCTTATCCAATTCAGGGTCACATGGGGGCTGGAGTCTCACCCAGCTGCTATAAGGCAAAAGGTAGGGTGCACCTTGGACAAGCTGCCAGTCTGTCACAGGCCTAATACAGAGAGACTGCCATTCACAGAAGGTACCCTATATGGACAAAAGTAATGGGCCACACTGCTTAATCACTAAATTTAGATGTTTCATTCATTCAAATTGCCACAGGTATTTAAAATCAAGCACTAAGCCATGCTGCCTTTACAAACATTTGTAAAAGAATGGATCATTCTAAAGAGCTCACTGAGGTTGAGCGCGGTACTGTAATGGCGTGCATCTGTTGCAACAAGTCAGTTTGTGAAATTTCTTCCTTCCTAGATGTACTGTAAGTGGTATTATTGAAAAGCAGAAATATTTAGGAACCACAGTAGCTCAGTCACAAAGTAGCAGACCATGTAAAATTACGGAGCAGTGTTGCTGAGTACTGCCCTGCATAGTGTGTAAAATTCACCAACACTCTCAGTAGCTGCAAAGTTCCAAATCTCCTCTGACACAAAAACTGCACTAAAATCTTTACGGCATGGATTTCTATGACCAAGCAGCTGCATACAAGCCAAGTACAATGACAAGCATCCGAATGAGTGGTGTAAAGCATGCCGCCACTGGAAACTGGAGCAGTGGAAATACATTCTGTGAAATGATATATCACCCTTATCTCACAGTCTGATGGACAATTCTGAGTTTGGCAGATGCCAGGAGAACGTTACCTTGTCTAACTGCTCTGTGTTCCACTTGATGCCTCATCTTATGAATACATTTTAGACAGTACTATGCTTCCAACTTTGTAGAAACAGTTTATGGAAGGTCTTTTTCTGTTCCAGCATGACTCTGTCCCAGTGCAGAAGGCAAGGTTCATAAAGGCATAATTGGATGAGTTTGGTGTGGAAGAACTTGACTGGCCCACACAGAGCCCTGACCTCAACCCCACTGAACACCTCCAATACTTTGGTCTGTGTAATTAACCCATTTGGTTATTTATTAGATGTTTATTTTTACAAGCACTGGGTTAATTACATCTGTATAGTGTATATACAGTACACCAAGGAGACTACTAGAAAACAGTTAAGGCAGACAAAAACACAGGTGACACTAATGAGGGTTAGGCAAACAAAGGAAGGCAAATTAAAGATTGAAAGTAAAACTGACAACAGAGAAAACAGAGTAAGGTTAATAAAATAGAACCGGAAATTAGTTAATAGAAAAGCACCTTTGCTCACTCCACACATCGAAGGGTTTTGTTACTGCAGTCTTGTCTTGTCTAGTGTGTCTAGTAATATTTCAAACTTTGGCACTCCGTTTTATTTTTTTTTTACAGCTATCCATGTTTTATGGGTTTTTTTTCACTCAGACTAAATTTGTGTAGTGGTTTACACATTTGCCTTACAAGCGAAAGGTCCCTGGTTCGATTTCAGGTGGGGACACAAACCCCTCTCACCATGGAGTGTTGCATCAAGAAGGGCATCTGGCGTAAAACCTCTGCCAAATTACCAATGCAGATTAATCCACTGTGGCAACTTCTTGGGAATACAAGGGAGCACCCAAAGGTACTAAATTTAGTTCATAATTAAATTCAAATGCTAGATTGGGGACAAATATGTTTTATTCATATGTATAAACTGCACAAAGAAAGCAAAACAGCATCAGTTTAAAATTTAGCCTCATGTTTCCTGTGTTCTGGAGACAAGTGAAATCAACACAGTTATGGCATATGTTTCATAGGAGGAATCTACTAAGAATATAAGAGGAAAGTACAAAAATTACTGGAAAATATGAATTTGTGTTTTGTGCTCATTCTACAAAGCCGTGCATCTTACAAATGCTGCGGATCACATAACTGAGGAGAATTTCTTACTAAAAATCTGCAATGAGGAGAATTTCAAGTAGCTTCCTCTGTCCTGATTTTAGCTGAACTGCACACTGACAGCTTTAGTATTTCACACTAACTTGAGTTTTAACAGCTTCAACTATTAAACACAGGCAGGATGCCGCCTGTCATGAGAACGACGATCAGTTGATGTACAGAAAACTGAAAGTTGGACGTGTTTTTGAGAGGCACATGAAAAGCTGAATAATTCATTTTTTTAAATGAAAAGTCAGAAAACGCCATCACACATGTGCCATGTGACTGCGCATAAGACTATTTTATTTCTTTGCAACTCACAAACACAGAGAAAAAAAAGCTTCTGGCTGAGCGGGTGATGTTTCATGAAGTCAAGAGGAACACAGGGTTCATTGAAAGGTAATACGAACTATCTGGCTCCACTTGACCGAAATCAAAGGCAGTTGAGATGAAAACAACATCATATGACAGGGACGGGAACACACAGCTGCGATAATATTTGAGCCACATCAGGGAGACATGAGTTCATTGGAGACAGCGTGATTCAGTGGGACAGGCTTTCTTTCTTTAGCATCACGAAAGAAGAAAAATATAGAAGAAGCCTATCTGATTTCAAAATATTTGCCATGTTTAAATGTATTTTGACGTTTGAGTCCCGCAACTGCTTGGCACTGAAGTGGTACACATTACACATTTGGTCAGCTTTGTAAAAACACTTGCATGGCTCCTCTAGCTCAGAATGAATGCTGCTAACTTAATGTAAAGTTTCATTTCAGTCAGTTGTCTAATTTTGCTAATATCGTCATCACATCTATTTTGGTCAATACTGATATTAGAGTTACTTGGGCTGAAAAAAATTTAAAAAAATAAAAAATAAATGGCAATGGCTCAGTGCGTCAGAAGATTTGTTTGGGAGCCTGAGGGTTGCTGAGAGCTGCTGACTCAAGACCCCTTCTGGACCCACATGTGTGGAAGTGGACCAGAAGCCAGAGAGACACCAGCTCTTCCCTCGAGCATTGCCGAGGTGCCCCTGAGTAAGGCACCGAACCCCCCCCTCATTGGCACCTGCAGTGGGGCAGCCTTATTCACTGACCTCCCTTACTGCATGCTGCGTGTATAAAGTGTGTGCATGTTCTATCTGTAGGAATGTGATTTGAATTTCCTCATCTGGGGACGAATAAAATTGTTTGTGTATACAGCCTTTCAAACAGTGTGTTTTTCACAGAGTATCAATTGAAAAGCTTTCAGCAATGTTGGATTCACGCACTGATAAGGTTATGTCCATGAATCTAACTGTATTTGACTGGATGTTATTTTAAGTGAAGTTTGGGAAACTGTTGAGCTATCTGTTTTGAAGGAGACCAACCTGACCAATCTTCTGGATTGATACACTAAAGAGTTTGAATGTACAGTATTTGACTTCAGACTTTTGTTGTAGCATTTTATACATGAAAGTTGTGTAAATGTAATGTGGTTAATTGCTTAAGTATGATTGTAGAAAGAGCCACTTTAGTTATTTTGTACTCTAATTCTGTTTTTATGTTTCCATGTACTACTGCTAGACTCCTGTTAACCAGCTTTTGCTACAGTACCTTATGGTCTTTGGAACCACTGCATACTACTTCTTCTTTTAGCGGATTATCTGCCTCCATCTCATCCCTTGCATCCTCTTCCATCACACCAACCCTCTGCATGTCCTCCTTCACTATATCCATGAATCTACTCTGGTCTTCCTCTTCTCCTGTTTGGCAGATCCATTTTCAACATCCTTTGTCTAATATATCCACTATCCCTCCTCTATGTCCAAACCATCTCAGTCTTGCATCTCTGACTTTATATCCAAACTTCTCAACCTGAGCTGTCCCTCTGATGGACTCCATCAAAAGACCACTGGATAGTAAACACTGGAAAGCTGGGGTAATACAGACTCAGAGGCCTGTACTTCAAAGCAGGATTTGTACCTATCTAGGTAACTCTGAGGTTAACTCTGGGTTTTCAGTAATATGAAGACAGTTTACTGCTTACTGGGTATATCACCAAGGTAACATATGCTGCAGACCCAGCCTGCTCAGGAGCAGGTTAAGTAGTAGATTAAAGATCAGTAGGTATAAAATCACTGCCCACTGACCAATCAGTTCTCCAGAAAATAGCATCAACAATCCTGGAAGATCCCTCAGACCTCTGCATAGTAGAAGGGTCTAAAGTTTTCTTAATAGTGTCTAAAGTACTCGAGCATCGTTAATAAAGACATAGTCTGACACAGCCCTCCCTGAGCCTGGTTCTGCTGTAAGTTTCTTCCTGTTAAAAGGACATTCTTCATTCCTATGGCTGCCAAGTGCTTGCTCATAGTGGATTGTATGATGTGGATTTTTTTCTCTAAAACTGTTGGATCTTTACTATTCAATATAAAGCAGGTTGAACCAGCTTTTGTTGTGAGTTGGCACTATAATCAAAACTGAACTGAATTTATCTGAAACTAGAAAACTAAACTTCTAAACCTATAACAACAAGGCTCATAACACCTTTTTCCCAGTCTCCTCTATGGTTATCAACCTGTTTGCTTGGGCAGGGCCCCATATGAGCGGAGGAGATTCTGTGCCACTGCTGATTGAGATCATAGCCCCTGTGTGTTGCAGGGGTAATTATCTCTGCCACAAACAATCCACTGCCTGAATGACCTCATAATTAATTTGGGAGTAAAAGACAAGAGCACCACTGGGAAACAGAATGTGGCATAGTAGTCATTTTATGTCATTTATCATGTCTTCAAAACAAAATCATAAGTGAAAATAAAACTCAGTGTATTTCCCAATATGTTAGTTGTTAGTAATAAGGGATATTTTTTATTGTTTTTTCTTCTTTTTATAAACACAATTTTGATAACAGAATGTCCTATCTCAGCTTCTCCTTGTTTAAAATGCATTTTGGCTCCATCCCTGTTATGATGCCAACACATCTGAGGGCCACAAATTTGAATATTGCAACTTTGATGATTAGTATCATGGGATATATCATAATTTCAATGGCACAAAAATGTACCAATTTGCCATTTATGATGAAGAGTAACAGACAAACATTGCTGCCGTAGATATTTTTTCTTGTTTTCTGACATTTCACTTTAACTTTTTTTGGTAACTTTTCAAGGGCCATGGCCATGTGTGATAGCTGGGTGGTCAAAGCAAGTTATAAAATATATGTCTACTTTTTACCTGTCTTTTGATACCAGGTTCTAGCTGTGTTCTTTGTCCCCATGTGTTCAGAATTTTTCAAATTTAGTCATATTTTAGGACTCCCCAATTTAGCTTATGACTGTGAAGTGGAAAAACGTCCTTGGCGTTCAGATGTTCTGTATAATTGCTTGGACATATCACATTGATCAAACAACTTTGGATCCAGAGGAATTTTTTAAAAATACTTGTAATTCTAAGAATCAGTGGATGCTCTTGTCACAAGTTGTTGGTCCATTGTCCATTAGGCTTGTCCCAGTTTTCTTTTGGCATAAGGTGGCATGCTCCTTTTACTCACTTCATTCAATTTTAGAAAGGAAGAACCAACTGTGGTGTTCTGTGAGTAGACTTGCACTGATGACACCTATCATGACTTTGGAATTGTTGCTGAGGCTGTTTTTGTTAATGAGGATTATAATTGGTAGGAATACTTTATTGGGTTTTTTTCTCCTCTGGATTTTTGTGTATTTTAGCACTTGGGTTTGGTCTTGATGTTCCATATAGTTGATTTGGTCTTTGTGGGATTGCTGCTTAGTGTGCATCCTTTGAAATTTTGTCCACCAGTAAAAGATAAAGCCACTCACTGGATGCACACACTATTTTATTGCTAGTGGTTGCTGCACATCGCAGAGCAAAGAGGGAATGCTGACGACAAAGGTCAAATGTAGGCTGATGCTGCTGATTGAAAAATTACAGGAATATGCATCAGCCCACACATACACACATATACAAACACACACACACACACACACAAAATGCTCTATACCCCTCTGACCAGCTCTTCATCATTACAAGTCAAACTCAAGATGAAGAGAAGACAGATTACAAAACAGATGGAGTGATAGCAGAGCAGATAGAAAGAGACAGGACGGGGAGCCTCGACAGTAATCTAAATGTCCTTTCCTATGATTGTCATTGGCATTCTTATAGACTGGCATGTATCAGCACAATATATCAAATAATACCACTCACCATTCAGTCTGCTGTAAAGGGTAGACCTGTTTCTGTAATGTCATGGGGGGGAAAACATCTAAAAAGATGCTTCCAGCAAGCCTAGGCCCTGCATCCAAAGAATGCATCAAGATCACTAAATGTCTCCAGTGGCAAATTCAATCAAACAGACTGTTCTTAACAGTCACGACAAAGCAAACATAGAGAGGAAAACAAAGATGTTTTTTAAAAGAAAATGAAGCAGAGAAAGAATTGATTCCTGCACAAGCAATTCACCTTAGAAGAAAGATTCCATCGGTTTGCCTCTATATTTCATTTTTTCTTTGCCTTCTTTCCTTTTTCTTTGTCTTCTGTCAAAAACAACTTGGGCTAACATCACAAGCTGTCACATCAAGGCCATCTCCTGCATCTTACAAAAGGGAGAATGCAGCTGGATGATGCGGCAAAGCTCTCAGACACCCAACCATCGTTTACACACGGGAGGTGTAAAGACTAAGGAAAAAAAGCTTTTTCTATTTGAACCAGAGTTTATGCCCTTAGGAGAAGCCCATTATGGAACAGTGAGGGAAGTTTTTCATGCGATAACAGAACAAATACAGTAGACATGGATGGAATGCTCAGGGTAACAAGAGATGTAAATTCCAACATTTTAGGCTAGTTTTGAAAAAAATGTAAGAAATTGTGCTGAGGGTATTATTCTCCGAAATGACTGCACTGTCACGCGATCATTATCTGTCAGATACGAAGGGCTTGCTTATCAACCAACTCAGAACATAGCTACAATGTAGTTGCAACTGATCACAACCCAGTGCTATAACAGAGTCTTTCATCATGTCTGAATGGACACACACAAACACACAAAGGTGCACACACACACACTTTCAACATCAGCAAATGCTTTCAACCATCAACATCATAGAAGCTAGATAAGTGTGCCCCCTCTTTTGCAACAACCACTGGGGAGGTGAGAGGCCTTGTAGTCAACATGCTGAAAGACTACTCAGTGATCAAAGACTCAGAAAAACATGACCCATGATGGTTTCTCTAAGAAGATTGCAGAGAGGGGGAGCCAA
Source organism: Etroplus canarensis (assembly GCA_015106775.1). NCBI lineage: Eukaryota > Metazoa > Chordata > Actinopteri > Cichliformes > Cichlidae > Etroplus > Etroplus canarensis. The sequence continues at coordinate 22,770 of VUQH01054618.1, read as the reverse complement.
AGCAGGTAAAAGGAGAAAGAGTTGAAAGAAACACAAAGTAAAAAGCTGCAAAGGTGGGGAAGCATCGAGTGGGAGAGTGCAAGCATATCTGCCATTTGCCAAAGCGTACCATATTTACAGTGCAGACTGACCCATAACAAGCATCTTATTCTGAGATGGAATCTATAATAATTTGTTATTTGCAATTTAATTTCACCTATTGATTAGGCAGTTTAGACTTTCTATGCACCCATATACATCACAGGATACTCATTCATATATTTGTATATTTTATGTTTACAAATATAGTGGACTTGAGGAACAGCACTTTAAAAGTGTGGGTAGGCCTTGCAGAAGACAGTAGTGACATAGCAAAATAGAAACACTGCGTGAAAAAAGTATCATCTATAAGAGGAAGTTTGAAGTTGTATGCCAAAGTATTTACTAAAGTAAGGTGTAAGAATGCAAAGGCTTTTATAACCTTAGTCATTTGCCTTATTAGCTGATGCTGATGAGTCATACTCTAAAACCTACAATTATTTTGAGTGGGACCAGATGGTGAATGCTGCATCTTCTAAACTAAAACCAAACAAAAATATTTTCATACCAAAAGGCTGCCCAAATCTCCTGAAGACTACAGTTTTCAGACGACCTACATTATATGACACTCTCAAATTAGAATTGAGGGAGGTGATTCAACAAATAACCTCTGAATCAGTGTTAATAAAATCTACACAATACCCATCCATAACTGTAATTTTCAATACATATAGTTTCCAGATAGAGAAGCTACCTGAACACAGGAAAAAACACTATTGCAGGTAAGTATAAAAGAGCCAGGAGAGGAAAAAAGAGGCGATGAGAGGCATGGAGAGAGTGGTCTGATTACAGGTGGAATGGACTTTTTGGGTGTCTATAGATTTGTTGAGACAAGTGTCAACACAAGTGCACCTCAGTGCTTACCTTAAATGCCACAGAGGGAGGTAGGGCAGGACACACTATTTCAATTCAGCAAAGCATGTCTGAGTATGTCTGAGTGTTACTGTCTGTGTGACTGCACGTGTCGTCTTTTTGGAAACAAGAGAAAAAGAGGGAGGGCGGGTGATAAAGAAAGCCAAAGTAAAAGTGGACACAAGTGTAGCGAGAACTCCTGTAGAAAGGGTATTCTTGCAGAGTACAAAGATGACTGCATTAGAATATGTACCCGGGGCACTGGGCACTCTTGGCACTTAAAGAGCCCCTAAAGTCAAGTGTCAACTATTATGTGCCATCAGTGGTGACGAAAGGTCACAGAGCAGGACAGATGAGGTCAGCAATGGTACTTACCCTCTCCCTCAACACGCACCATTTAACTTAGCAGTCTCACAGTGTTCAAAAAGAACATGCTGTCATTGGTTATAAAACATACTTTGCAATGACAAGAACATCTATCCAATCCTCTCATATAAGATTTTCTTGTACAGGATAAAATGATACTCAATTAGGTGAAGAGAGTCAATATTTGCATAGCCTCATTCGGCTAATGATGTGATATTATGCGGCACGTGCATTAAAAGCGGTAACATTCACAGATGTACCTCATTTCCCCCGATTAACTATAAAACAGGTACAAATAAAACACACAGGCAACATGCTGAATGTATAAAATGCTTCAGTTGTTTGCTGCTAAACCAGCTCTGTAATTACCTGAAGGATGTTTTAATTGTCGCATGTTCTACTCTTAATATTAGTCAACGCTTTAGCAGCTCTCCAAGTGAGATTGATTGGATAAATCAGTCGGAATTATGGGGAAACAGGAGGCCTGCCAATCAGCAATGCGTGTGTGTGTTCTCAGTGTGTGTGTATGTGTGTAGCTGGGGACCTGCCAGTGCATGAGCGCATGCTCATGTTTGCTGGGATATGTGTGTGTATTGATGTGTCTGTGTGTATGTGTAAACGTACTGTATATAGGGCTGACAGCTGGGCTTGTTCAAAAGACTTACTGAGCATTCTGCCTCTTTGGGAAGCAACAAGCGCAGTCTATCTGAACAGGGATCTAAACCCTGTGTCAACAGCATAGTACAACTGGTGTAAACAGTCACTGAGTCAACATTGCTATCATATCACACCAATGGAGAAGCAACTCTGATATATTTTCATGTAATATGCTGCAGTAATAGAGATAAGAAAGATGACAAAAAGACCACTCTACTAGTCACAAGTCAAAAAGAGAGCATTAAGGCTAACACTCCTATTGAGCTACAGATTTGAAAAGGACAGACCAGAGAGATGGTTTTTGTTTGTTTGTGTTTACCTGTGCAAATCCTGTTAGTGTGTGAAGGTAGGTACTGCGTTTCCTCTTAGAATTGGTGCTAGTGTGTGTGTTAGCTTACAGTGTGTAAACCAGTATGACACCATGCCGCATGCGCTTGTGTGTGTGTGTGTGTGTGTAGACAAGTGTGTCAGTCCATCAGTGTGTCGGCGTCACAGCCCTTCACTAAGTCCCAGATTAACAGTGACAGGCAGAGATCCCTCTAATTATCTCTTCCTAGACCACATGCAAATGGCGGAGCCAAGTCGAGAGCAATGATTGGCTGGGGCTGGTTGGGCGCCTCTGACGGGCTAATGAGCCTGGCGATGGGATACAACCTCATGATGCACCACCAAAACAAACCTTCACTGTCGCATAGCCTCACACGGAAGGACACACAAACTTGTTCGAGACATTCAGATGATGCCCTTTTACTTAGTGAGTTACACTGAATGACTCTACGAGGTTCAGCGCCTTGTAAGAAATATAAGACAATATTGGTCTGCTGATGGAAATAAAATGAATAGAAATAAAATTTGCCCCAGCACACACAGATAATGAAAAAAACACACACACATATACATACATACATACATATATATATATGTGTGTGTGTGTGTGTGTGTGTGTGTGTTTCACCATGTAGTCACCAATAGATTAATCAAACAACCAACATATTCTGCAAGCTAAAAGGATAACTCAGTATCAGCTCTAGAGGATCTGAATAAAGATGGCACATGGAATAGCAAAAAGGATGAAAGCTCATACAATGATGGACTGGAACAGACGGTCACAAACTGGCTCCTGACAATGGACTGCTGCAGTCAGCTAAAAAGTCATTTCAGTAAATCAGCAGGAAACATGGCAACAGTGTCAAACAGTCTACCATGTCTTGAACTGAGTCCCAGTTCATCTAAACTGGTTGACAAAACTGGTTCCAGGGGCAAAACATGGAGTTATATTGCTGACAGAGCTCACCAAAACAAATACCCAGTGGATATGCTAGAATTTCAAAGACAAAGTTGCTCCAAAGCTGGCAAAGTCAGGTGCAGTAACAAAATGCATGATGGTTACAAGTATGATAACCTGGCAAAGCAGCTCAGTGACAATTGTACCATGATATATTACTTTGTTTTTGCATTTTTGCACTACTTTCATTTTGGTATTGTATTAATATTTATTTTTCACCTATATTTTTACAGCTGTAGAAAGCTCACAGTGCAATGTGTTAAGGCTCAGTTGACACTGAGACACATACAGTCAAATAACCTGCTCAAGATATGGTGTATATCTCATTTTATTACCATAAACCCTTTCACATGATCGAACATGTCTGCTTTTCATTTTTTTGCATTGGGAAAAATAATAAAAATATAATGAACAGTGGCTGTTTTATGTTTAATCAAACCTAGTTTAAAGAGCTGACCATAGACCTTGTGTAGCAAAATGTAGTTAAGCTTCACAAGGTTCCAACCACATTCGTGTCATCCTCAAAAATTCTGGCATCATAACAAGAGAAATTCCTTTCCTTCAGCACCATTACCCATGCCGAAGGCAAAACCATGTGGAATTCTGTCTTTATTTGCAGCATCAAATACCCCAGTGTGTTTGAGGAGCCTTGGGAGTTGCCATTTTTAATCAGGAAAGGGTGGCTTTGTCTTGTCCCTGTTCCATCTAGTATTTCCATCTATACTTGGAGGGCTTTTCAGTAGATTAAGCAGCATTTTCATTTAGCTCTGGTGTTAGTCATTCCAACTATTTATCCATCCAAGGGCTGAAGTTGGAACAGTCACAGAGATTGCTATTTATATACTGACATTATATGAAATTACAATTTTTAAAAGAGGTCAGGTGCAGCACGTTGACAAGGGATAACTCGGTAATCCTGTTCAGAAGCTTGCCTTATGGGATAAGCAACATGCAGTGAGAATTATGATAATGAACAGTAATATTACTGAAATTATTGGTAACAGTTCTAACCAATTTAAACTTATTGGGAGTGGAGATTGGAGCTGTGAAATGATATGTGATATAATAACCAAAAATGGGAAAACTCATTTTCACATGCTTGCCATTTCCATTAAGCAGATATAAACATCTTAACCCTGGTGTACCTGGAATTCTCAGGTACTGACATACAACTGAAAGTATGTACTGACTTTCCTATCAATTCAATGATATAGAATTAAAACAAGTATATTCCTCACCTATTAATTGGCATTCTACCCTATTATCACCTATTATTTAGAGAAAGAATGGGATCTATTTAGCTTAGGAGATGTAATATGGCTATCTGTGGTCAGTTAAAATGATACTGTTCAACTGTGTTGTAAGTAACCTCAGAGAACAGAGCAATGTACCGTAATGACTGATGTCTTGTGTCTCTAAAATGGTTTGACCATGACCACTCTCTGAGAAGATGGATTTTTCCCAACCCTTGAGATCGTTTTTAGAGGGACAAGACAAATATTTCAGATGTACCACACTGAGGCATCATGCTGGAGGTGAGAGGAGGTAAAGCGAGAGTGAGAGATTAATACAACGGAGGGGAGAGAGAGAGCAAGAGTGAGAGCGAGAGCGAGAGACAGAGATTAATACAACAGAGGGGAGAGAGAGAGAGAGGGAGAGAGAGAGAGAGAGAGAGAGAGAGAGAGAGAGGGAGGAAAAGTGCAGCCTGCCTGCCTGGCTGACAGTTGACTCTGTTGGATGTGACTTTCACAGTCTGCTGGCGGTTTGTGTGGAAGCCATCACATCTGTGACTGGCCGTTTGATTAATGAGCCTCTCAGCCTGTCTGTGCAGTTTGAGGAGGGGCCACGGCCTTATCCCAGGCATCACTGATTTATTCGCCTTTGGAGCAAACCTCCAAGTATCACACACACTAAAATGTAATGTTGAACATTCAAACACATGCAGTCCGACACATGTACGCCCTCTGTGATATGCTTACAGTATACAAGTTGGTGCAGTGCAGATGTGTATGCACACAAGCAGGGATGGGAACAGAGTGATGCACATAAGCTCGTCCCTCTTCTCCACCACCTGCTTACGGCTAATGAAAACCTCAATGTGTCAGTGCTGTCCAGGGGTAGCGAATACAAAACACACCATGTATAACCAAGCAGACAAAAGATGTATTCTGTCTCCACCAACACAAACTCCCATCCCAAGCTGTCAGTCAGTAGAGAGGACACCCAAGGAGATCGACGAGAGAAGAAAGAAGCCCTTCCTCAATGACACATCACACTCTCCTGATTTTCAAAAGTGACAAGTCTTTTGAATTCCTGGCCTTGCAAGATGGAGAGTCTGATGATGGCTTGAGAGCATTCCTTCTTGTTTTTTTTGGCAGCAGCAACCATGAAATGTCACTCTGGCTAACCTTGACGCTCTTTTCTCCTGTGTTGTTTAATGCTTCCAAGACTAGGGCAACCAACTGCTCAAAATGGTATGGTAACATCACCCTTAATGTCAGATAAATGCTTTGAGAAATACTCCCAGGTACACAAATGTGCATTAGAGTGTGCATGCCCTCACAAAAGATGAACATGTGCTCACACACATACACAAAACCCCACCAAGCACGAGCACACATTCACTCATTCCCTGAAGCGTAAAGTAAGACCATTAATCCAGACACACTGAGATTCAGCTTCTCCCCAGGTTGATCAGCGTCCGTGGAGAAAGACGAACGTTCTGACATATTTGTTTTTATTTTATTCCCTGAGAAAAAGGCCCGCCATATGGCAGCGCCAAGGAACAGATGGCGATTGCCCACTTCCTGAAAGCACAAGCGTCTATCGCCGCAATTTAAGGAGCCGCTCAAGCAAGAGAATGCCACAGACTGGCATTTTTCCACAAACTGCTATTGTTATGAACCAGAGGGTAACAGAAACAATGAGACAATTCAGAGAAAATGGTTTAGTGTTCAGTAGTTATATTGTAGCTAACCATATTAAGCTACCAAATCTATGGGTCAACGCTACTAGTACCCTTTTATCGCCGATGTGGTTGTAATAAACTCATAGTGTGCAGTGCTTACTCAGAATATCAGCTCTAAATATAGCACAGCTACAGTATATCTAACTCTAAATGTACTGTGGGCCAATGCATGACGTCTTTGTCTTGTCCCGTGCTGATTTTAAAACAGTGGAGCAGTAGAACTAAGCATGAATGTCCTTGGATGATATTAGGTCCTTATGATGGAGTGGAAGAGTGCCAAGTGACACATGAAGCTTCATCTCTCATACTTGGCTACCCCTTAACAACCAGGTCAGGGGACCTCCTCTGACATACAGGCACAAGGAAATGGTTTCAAAAAGTCACCTTAGCAGATGACAGTGAAAATGTGACTTTTTTCTGTTGCAATACACCATGCTTTTCAAAGACTTGTTTTATTTTCTTTGGATGGAAAAGAAAAATGACATAAAAGACTGCAGCACATAAAGGCCTTGGGACACAATCAGAGTCAAAGAAGAAAGAGAAGGGTCAGCACTGTTGACATTAATTCCAACCTACAAAGGGGCTGAGTTGCTTTTTACTGTTTTGTATAAAAGTATGCTGAGACAGAATTACAAGTGTTCACTAAAGAAAAGAGGATTTCAAAGTGCGACCAAGGACAAAGCAGATGAGTTATCCATTTGTAGATCACTAGCTGAAGAGAAACTATTCAGTATCAGTTAAATCACTTAGTACTTTGACTCCATGTTTCTATAACAAAGAGTGGCTCATAACTTGAAGTCAAAGAGTGAGACAATGTCGACACATTTCAATCAGTAACTCATGGAATTTAATACAAACACTTGCCGTACAATTTCTTCAAGGTGAAATGTTAAGTATAATTGACTTGAATTTATATTTATCCTGGGTATGTAATAGACTTGATTGGGGCATTTCATACTTTAGACTTTAAATCTGTTAGAGACTTGTGATAAAGGAAGACACTGAATAAACCCTATAATGCTTGATATAAGTCTGACATTTACTGTTAGTTTTGTTAGGGTCTGCCCTTGGACCTTTATTCCTGAACACAATATGAGGCATTTCTGTAGTATAAGCATTTCTGAGTCAACTGCATATTGGTGTCTATAAAAATGAAAAGAAACACAAAGAAAGTAATGATGTACTAAGAAGAAAGTACACTATATGGACAAAAATATTTTGTCACACCTCTTAATCACTTAATTGAGGTGTTTCCCTCAGTCCAATTGCCACAAGTGTATAAAAGCACTCTGTGAATTTGAGTATAGCACTGTAATAGGATGCCACTGTTTCAACAAGTCAGTTTATGAAATTTCTTCCTCCCTAGATATTCCACAATCAACTATTTATGGCATTATTATAAAGTGAAAGCATTTAGGAACCACAACAACTCAGCCATGAAGGGACAGACCACGTAAAGTTACAGTACAGGGTCGCCACGTGCTGAGGTGCATAGTGAATAAAAGTCAACTCTCTACTGACTTAATAACTGCAGAGTTGCAAATCTTGTCTAGCATTAACATCTGTGCAAAAACAGTGTGCCGGCAACTTCATGGCATGGGTTTCCATGGCTAAGCAGGTGCATGCAACCTTACATCATCACTCGCAATGCCAAACTTTGGTTGGAGTGGTGTAGAGCTTGCTGTCACAGTACTGTGGAGTGACAAATCATGCTTCTCTATTTGGCAGTCTGATGGACGAATCTGGGTTTGACAAATGCCGGGAAAACGTTACCTGCCTGAATGCACTGTGCCAACTGTAAAGTTTAGTGAAGGAGGGATAATGTTATGATGTTGGGTTTTTTTTGAGGCCGTGCAAAACTCTTCAGTTCCAGTCAAGGAAAATCTTAATGTTTTAGCTTATCAAGACATTTTAGGAAATTCTATGTGTCCAGCTTTGTGGGAGCACAGTTTGGGGAAGGTCCTTTTCTGTTTCAGCACGCCTGTGCCCCCAGGTCACCAAGTTTGGAGTGGAAAAACTTGACTGGTCCGCACAGAGCCCTGACCTGAACCTGAACTACCCTGGAGATTGCGAGGCAGACCCTACTTTACAAATCAGTGTCTGACCTCACAAATGCTCTTCTGAATAAACGGGCAAACATTACCACAGACACAATCTATGGGACTGAATTATTATTAATAGAATGGGATGTCAGAAAAGCTCTTGTAGGTTTAATGTGTAGGTGGCCCAATACTTTTGTCCATACAAAGTGGCTAACAAAGCCACTCTACCATTTAGTAAACAAACAAGTAAAAAGACTAATTTGCACATACACAAGTAATCCATCTACCCATTAAAGTACCAGCCTGCCAGGAAGTCAGGTCATCCAGTCAACCCTGGGGGTCCTTCAGTAGTATTAATCAGTCTGGTTTCTGCTGAAAAGCTCAATCTGCAGATGATGGATGAGCCATCATGCCAAGGGAACTGAAGTGACAGGTGACAAAGAAGGACACGCACATCTGTATAAATCCACTCTCCCACCTGTCTAGCCCCAATGTTACACCTTCAAGGTAGCAGGGTGAAAGTGTATGTATATGCATGTGTGCGTATTTGTCAGCAGGCACAAGTGTCTCAGCATGTGTCCCGCTCTGCTAATGAAGTCATCTGAACAGTGATTTAACAGCCCTGGTTTAAAAGCCTACCACCCCTTAACTCATAGCCTTGCTCCATTAGAATGTGATATAAACCCTGGGCACAATAACTGTCCTGCCACTATCACAATATATAGGAGGCCAATGGGCCACGCAGCTAACTCACACAGCCCAGGAGGAAAAAAAATATTGACTATGTAAAGGGATGGAAAGTCATTCAAGGAGACTAAAAGTTATAAGACAGAAAATAATCACATGGTCATAATGAAAGATATTTTTGTACAGTAAGAGATAGAATCATTACTATAAAACCATTAAGACTGTAAGATGTGCTGTGGCTTTTTCAGCAAATGGAAGTAGTAGAAGAGTAATTGTTGTGGAGTGAAAACAACCGAGGGGATTTTGGCCTGTGGTTATGCAGAAAGTGTTTCTTATCTGCGCTAACAAATGGATCAGTGGATCAGACATCAGTGCATTTATCCCGTGAATGGCCTTCTATAGCTTGAGGAATATTTCTGAGTCACAGACTGATCTGAGAAAAACTTTGACAGCTTACATGTCGCCAGCCCGTGAAACTAACTTCCTGCTCTGTGCGAGCAACGTGTGCTGAACCAAAGCCATTCTCCAAATCCTCCATGAAATCTGCTCCTCTGGCCCAACAAAGACAGGCTGATGAGGCAAATGACAGAATCTCAGACACTTTGATACTGTGAGATTAGGGTGAATTATATAACCTTTAACCCTTCCTACTCCCATCTTTCCTCATACTTTCTGAGTCCTTGTCAAAATTGATATGCTCTCTCTCCATGTCACTCACAACCTCAAATTGCAAGTCCAGTCGTTCGCTTTCTATGTCTCTTCCTATCTGACTTCCTATTCTCTTCATTTGGTTTCTATTCGTGAATGCTGAAACACTAATTTGGCTCAGTCAAGCAATGACAGTATCTGTTTTAACATGCAACAAAGCAGCATATAAGGGGAGGAAGAATGGAGTATGTGCATGTGGGTGTGGGAAGAGGGGGTAGAGGCATGGAGGCGACAAAGCTCGTCACAGCGCAGCACCGAGCTGAGTACTTCACCCTTATTAGGCCTGTGTCCTTGGCAGATGCAGAGCTTGCCCTTTGTTAGAAAGGTGTGTGTGTGTCTGTATGTGTGTGTGTGAGTGTGTTACAATGGCAGTGATTTAGAATGGATTGGGCGTAGGTGTGGAGACAAGGTGCAGTAGCCCCATAGCTCCCTGATAGCTGGCAGCGTGACAGCTGTGAATGGAGAACAGGGAACAGCCTGAAGTATTGCAATCTAATATGTGTCACATACCTGCATAAATATTTATGCCTGTTGCAGAGTCGAGCAGGAGGGGAGGGGGAGGAGAGGATGGGACAGGAGTGGTGGACTTGGGCGAAAAACTTCAATCAGATGACACTAAAATCTGAATCAACCTGCCTTTATCCATTTTTATCTACCAGTGTCAAGGTTTAAGAAGCACCTAATAAGCAGGCATTACTCAGTTACCAAAAATTTTGTCTATAAGGTCAGTCGCACGTGCGTTCACAGGCTGGATTTCATTCATCCATTCCATTCAGCACATACAGTACATGATAGGATTCCAATATCCTCTTTCCAAAGATTTCTTTTCACAGCTCAGCCTGCATTATGGAAGCCACAGTAGGGAAAATGAAACTTTGAGAGGCTGATAAAGACCAGCCATGAGCTATCTGATCTATATGAGTTTGGAGCCTAATACTTCACAAAATGACAACACAAATGAAACACAAAAAGATACATATGTATAAGTTACAATAAAAATGTTTTACCTGTTGGCCAGCAGAGTTTTGAAGGTGACCTGACTCATGGCCTGATAGGCTGGGAGCAGCCTTGCCCAGTCCCATGCCCAGTCAACCACGGCACTCTGTTGATATATGAGGATAACGTTTGTTAGTTATTAATCAGGGTTAATACCATCAGTGCATTACCGCTCCAGCTGGGACCCACTAACAAAAGAGGAGGGGGGTCTCTAGCGCAGGCCACCGACATCAGGCGATCAATCATGTCCGCACAAGAAGGTTTTTATTCCAATAAGACAGCAATTAATTTATAAATCCATTTGGGGGATGTAGCCATCATTTATAGAAAGATAAATCAATTTTTGGAGGGAGTCGTTACTCTTCTTGCTATGCCTCTTTTTCCTTTCCATCTTCAATGGCACCCAGCCAAACCCCCATCTCCTTTTCTTTCTCCCCATCTCTTACTCTCTCTCACTTTTTGTTAAACACACACATGTGCACCTGTGAACAAACACACTTAGCACTATCACCATATTGGGAAAGCAAATAAAAATCAGATTGCTTTGATTGTAAAATGTCACTCTTAACTCCAGGCTGAGTTTTATTGACAAAAGGAGGAGAACTCAACTCATTTCATCCATCCATCCAATCCCCCTCTGCTTCTTCCTCATAGGTGATTGATGGAAGTAACTTTTCCTCCTCCCTCCATTTTATTTGACAAACAACACAGGCACCTGAAGCAGAGAAGGCATTTTAATCATTCTCTTAATAGGGTGTTTCTATGCAAAGCTATGCAGCCTCCTGTGATAAGCCAAAAACAGGCCAAGTCAGGATTTAAATGCATCTGTTCTTGAAAACCAAAGCAACAACATAGCTAAAGCTATGTCTTTTCTCTCTTGTAGTTTGTGTTTTGTCCTTGTCTCTCTGTGGTCTCCTTTTTTTCTCTTCTCTTTTAACATTCCCCCAACTGGTTCCAGTAGATATCTGCTTCTCCTTGAGCCTGTCTCTGCTGTAGGTCTTGATGTTTCCCACTGTCATCAAGTGCTTGCTCATAGGGGATTGGCTAATTGTTGTAATGATATTTTAGGGTCTTTACTTTGCAATATAAAATACCTTGATGTGACTACTATTGTGAACTAGCACTATGTAGCTACATTTGAACTGAACAGAAAGATAAAAATACATCAATTTTTTTTAAAAAGCATAAAGACATGCAAGCCTATTTTGAGAAAATACTTGCTGTTGTGCACTTTTTGGTGTTATGTCACCAGGGGGAAATGGACAACTTTCACAGTTAAATATTGCTACCTGTAGCTAGACTTAACCCTGTCATGGAGAAAAAAAATGTAACAATTAAATGAACATCATGGTGACACTCCTGGGGATAAGTTTGGGATAAGAGGCTATACGGTTCAAAGCCCCAAAGAAGTGAACTTTAAGGCTGCACTCTCCTTTAACATTACTCATTTCTTTATGAAAGAAAGAACTTCTCTCATCTTTTCACCTTTTCGACGTTCTTTTCTTCCTGCCAGCACAACTCCAGCTTGGCAGAGAGAGCAACCTATGGGGAATAGGAAAGCCAAGCCCCAGAAAGACCTGACAACTTCAGAGACTACCACAATATCCAGTTCACTAGAGACTCAAACAGCTTCTAACCTTCAACATTAAGCTTCTGGCCTTGGTAAAAGTTGTAATGACACCACATTGCACGTCACAAGCACACCCACACAGTACAAAGTCGAAAAACTGGAAGAAGCTCACTTGAATATCAAAGATGCTTCACAGAGCTAAGACAAGTTTTAGGATATACTGTGATGATAACCTAAAAAGGTTTGACACACCTGATCCAGCTTCTTCCTGCCAATGTGGTTAAACTGGTGGAGAGGGTTGAAAGAGGCACTGTCAACATAACTCTCACAGCCAAGGTCAAACTTCACCAAACATGGAGGATCGTCATCTGGCAATTCTGGGCTTCTACTTAGTTTAGACATCAACAGTTCCTGTAACCAAGATGGGAAGAAAAAGAAATACAGGAGAGAGAGGTAACACAATTGATAGATTTACAATAAACAGGCTGAAAAGAAAATGGCTGGCACTACTACAACTAAGACCACTAGTATACAGCTAAAAACTAACCAAACTCAAACAAAACATATCAATAGAACATCAAAGAACATTCAGAATACAATACACTGATACAACATAATAGTATTTGGAACATTAATGATGACGATCAACAAAATCATAACAACACAACTTTAGTTTGGGCTTACACTACACTCTTCAGAAAACAAGCAACAGACAACACATTGCACCACATTTTCCTTAATTAACATGCCTCAGCAATTCATCAAAACTGTTCGGAAATAAAGTAATGAAAAACACACATTAAAATAAAATAACATATATAGATAAAACTTAAGAGAAACAGGGGTTTTCACAAGTACATACTCTTGTCTTGTTTCTGTAACCTCTGGTATAGTTATAGTGCAGGTATCTTGCAAGTACAGGATATAGTAATGAGTCTGTGTACAGTATGTCTCGATGTGTGTGCTCCTGTGTACATGGGCATCCTGGTGTGAATTCACTATATTCCCATCCGTCAGCTTGACATGGCCTCTGGACCTCCCCCCACCTCACCTCACCACCAACCCAGTCTGTCCCTGACCTGTATGTTCTTTCCTCGACCTTGGTTGGGCAGAGATGCCTGAGCTGCCAGGAAGATAACTCCGACAATTCTTTGGTATCCCATTCACAATCTCTCAAATGGCTGAGGAGAGTTTTATCTGTCAACACTTTACATTAAAAGCACATATTATATATAGAGAGATCTGTGTTTTTCCATGCTGCATCCAAATATTTATACAATGTTAGTAACACTTACATGAGCATCGGCTAGATCTTTTGAATGTGTGCACTGTGGCCATTAAAGGTCTTCCACTCTAGATGCCCAGCTGCTCCTGATAAGATTGGTGGTGTGGCACAAAAAATAACTTCTATACATGTTAACACATGGCTTCCTACCACTATTATGACTATTGTTATTATCTTCAATAACAACATGAGTTTGTTCAGGATGAATATTTGTTAATAATTGCATTCTGCATGAGTTATTATCCAAATGCAGCTGATGATGAAGATTGGCTCTATTCTACAATTATTCCCAATGTCAACACATTTCAGGAAAAGACTAAATCAAGCACTGAATTATTATTATTATTATTTTATAGTTTACTCATCTCAGTCATGGCCTCTGTCATTTCCAAAAACTGCTAAAAACAAAGACATAAAGTAGGATAAAGGCTACATTGGGTGACATATCTTTCATGATCCCAACATAGGAACGATTGTTTATTTTGAGTTCATGCTAATTATTAAATCAGTGTCTGAAAGTAATCTGCAACGACACTCCTCAACATTTGACACTTAACGTTTTTCAATAAATGAGTCCTCACTGTGGCTTTTTTGCGGGGTTTTGTTGTTTGTTTTTTCTTGCAAATTACTTGATTAACAGTGTTTGGTGCAAAACCTCTGCCAAGTTACCAATGTGGATTTATCTGACTCCTTGGGGATAATACAAAGGAGCAGCCAAAGGTGCTAAATAACCTTTATTATTAGGTATGCTTTTGCTTTTAATATGACAAAGATAGCTTTTTAAAAAACTAGAGCATTCAGAGAATGCATCATTCAATAGGAACAATGCTCTATCTTACAAATTTGAAGAAAGTTTTCCAGTCTGCACCTACATTTTAGAGAAACTTTGTCAGTGCTCTACCTCCTCCATCAAGCTTCAAGAAATTCACACAAACAAACAGTGCAATTAATTTTTGCTTATTTGAAATAAGATCCAGTAGGAATGCAAGGCAGACCACAAACATTTTCTCCTTTTTGGAAAAAAAGGAATGAGCTTAGCCTACAGCCTAGGCTAAACTGTCAAACTTAAATAAACAGACACTTTTTAGGCTGGTGTATTAGTCTGTAGGACAACTGTAAAGAAGTGGTGCAGAAATAATGCAATATAAAAAGTACTGTTAATGGTAAAAAAAATCAAATAAACGAGAATGAAATATTAATTTCATTGAGCATAAAGAATGCCTGAAATTCGACTAGTATATCTCTGCCTTAAATCTGGTCCTGTGTGATCTCATAAATCTCATAAATGTTATCAGATCGTCTACCCATCATAGGTATTAACCACACAAACTTTGGAAAAGATCCAGCAAACAATGCAGCTCTTGTAGCGGTAAAAAAATTTGTAATGAATGGACAGACAGATGGGCAACCTGAAAGCATTACGCCTCCGCGGCAGAGGCGTAATGCTTTTAGGTTGTCATGTCCTCATTTCATGATAAAAAACACAACTTGTACACATTCAGAGGAATGGAGAGGGGTAATAATCTTCCCAGAGGCACTACAAACTCTTGGATGGTGTGCTCATTGCACAAATGTACTTGCGATCAACTTCAGAATTCTTTATTAATCTCAGTGGGAAATTACAACTTCAGAGACCAAAAGATAAGAAAAAACACTCAAAAAAAATGTGGACATAGCATTTGTGCCACACCTTGTGGTTGGCTAGTCAATAACTACTGCAAACCTGAAGTCATCATAATCCATCCATCCATTTTCTTCCACTTATCCGGTTCAGGGTTCTGAGGGTGCTGGAGCTGTCACAGGGTGAGGTACAGCCTGGACAGGTTCCCAGCCTATTGCAGGGCCAACATAGCTAGAGAGACAACCATTCACATTCACACTTATGAGCAATTTAGAATCAGTATAGAATTCAGAGTCTGGGAAGAATCCTGAGTACCCAGAGAGAACCCACGTAGGCACAGGGAGAACATGTCAACGCCACACAGAAGGACCCCAGCCAAGAACCGTCTTCATGCTGTGAAGTGAAAGTGCTACCCACCAGTCCACTGTGCCACTGATTATTATAGAACCAGAATCAGAATCAGAGTACTTTCTTAAACCCAGAGGGGAAATTGTATAGTATAGCACATATCACATTAATCATTTTATTTTTATTTTTAACTTGATTTTCACTGAACGGGAAATGCCAACTGGCTTCCCTAAAGAGGCTTTACTAAACCAGTTAAAACAACTTAATATGTTTTTAACTTTAAAAATGTCCACCTAAAATTTAGAGTACTTGATTTAAAACTCTGCACTTATGTGACTATATTAAAAAACTTTATTTATTTACAGTAGGTTATATTACATTAAATCAAATCAACTAGGAGAACAACTTTTCAGCTAAAATAACTTCTGCTCGAGTTTTAAAAAGAGGACTGAGATCTACTACAAAATGCTTTCTGCTGAACCTAGTAACACCACATGGCTTTCTTTTCTCTACGTGAGGCAAAAGAATATCACTGAAAATCACTGTGGGTTTGCATCCTTGAGGTCACTTGAACAAAATAAAACCAGAACAAACAGACTGCACACAAGCAGCAGCCCTCTTCCCTCTGTCTCCCCTCCTGAACAGCCTGCGGCCTCAGGCCAGCAGCCACCTAATTGCTGGGGAGAGCGAGTACTTCCCTACCTCATTGCCTTGGATGATGTGATAGATCTGCCTCAGGTAGCTGCTGCCACCTGCTTTGTGGCAGACCTCCAGCAGCATCAGGCCTATTTTCTGCTCAGTCAGTTCAGTCGCAGCAACTCTTCTCTCGCTTCCTTGTTCAAATACACTGAGAGCGAAACAGAGATGGGAAGAGGAGAAGTTAGTAAAAAAACCAAAACAAAACAAAACAAAAAAACAAGATAAACACAAAAGCCAGCTTGAAGAAACGAGAAGAGGTGAGGCAACAGGAAGAGGGAGGGAACTTATACTGGCACACCACCTCTGGATGAGGGAGTATTTTCTCATTTGGAGAGGAATTTGGGCTAAAATTTAGAATTTACTAGAAACTGGAAAATTAGCTGAATCATTAATCCTCATTTAAAATTAATCTTTTCCCCATTCATTCACTTCAGAGGGTAAAAGGACTTAAAAATCGAATTCCTGGCAAGGATGAAATGATATTTTACTCCAGTATCTGAAAATCAAGCAGACAATTCACAGCTGTTTTAGGTGAAAAAGATGAAGAAATGCAAACACATTTTAACATGGACTAACAACAGAATTTTTCACTGTTTTCAACAGAATTCATGAGATACATGGATGGGACATTTTGACCAAGGGATGCCACTTCAGTAAATTATTAGTATGTGTATTTAGCTTGTATTTAATTGTATTTCAAGGTCCTTAGGCATGTACAGTCCCCAAACCCTGTCATTTTCTTGCCCTTCCAGAATGGATGGATATCATGCTATCGTCCATCAAATCTTTCACATACACTTCCTGTCATTGCTCTCTCTTTTTCTCTCTACACGTTTGTAATTATAAAGTGGCAGAAACGGTGTCGCCTGTCAGCCAGCCATTGGCTGTTTGACATTGAGAGTTGCAAAAGAAGAGGAGTCCCGTCTTGTCCATATACATCTCCTCATTCTTTTGCCTGGCGGCCTGGTGGTGGTGTTGTCGGTGATGGTGGCTGTGCATCCGTGTCAGCACCTGCGCTGTATCCTTTCCTGTCCATCACTGTGCAGGTGAAGCAGATGATTGGATTCAGTCAGCAGGGTGATTAATGAGGGCCCCTCTGGATTTGGGACAGCCTATCAATCATGTCATTAGGGCCAATGTGCCCTGAAAGAGGCAGACCTCCGCCAAGGAATAACTGCATTCATCTTCATCTGTGTATGCATCCCGTCAGCCCAGCCAGGGTCACCATGATGGAGAACAATAATCTTCTCCTCTACAAATTACTTTGCAAAGACAAGGTGGGTGCTGTTGGGGAGGGGGTGGTAGTGGCGGTTTACAGTTAGGAAAGGAAAAAGGGAAAGTAAGATGAAAGAACTGAGGTGGGATGGCATAAGGGCCAAATGTTTTTTGCGAAGGGGTTAACTCTGGTTGTGTATGTGAATGAGATGCCAGAAAGAGAAGTGCCAGTTGTTTTTGGAGTTATTACATCCTTCCTCTGTCTCACTCTCTCTCTCTCTCTCTGACACTGTATTCTGATTGTTTACAAGCCAGGCGTCACTTCCCTGTGAAGGTTAGTTTAATGAATAGTAATGATCCCACTGAATGCCTCCGACAGGTGATACATAATCACTCTTCTTTCACTTTTCCACCCCCTCACCACCCCTCCACCACCTCGTCTCTTGTCTTTTTTTTTTTCCTCAGCACTTACCCCCTCTTCCTGTCACTGTAACAGACAGCATTTCCTAGAACTGGTCATAATCTATTCAGTGTCTTTATTTATTTCATTTTTTAAAATGGCTATGCTACTGAATCAACTTTTTATGAGGATGAATGTGTCCTGAGTTCGCTATGATTAAGTGAGCACCGAGAGACAACATTTCTGGGAACAAGCAACAAAAATCAAACCAAAGGTCACAGATCAGCCCAAAATGAAACCTGTTTTCCCATCATCCCACTGTGCAGTCCATTCAGACAGATGGCATGTCCATCATTTAGCACAATGAACAAATCTGAGATTCATTGATTTTACTCACAGAGCATTTTTATAAAAAATTGTCTTGGTTTTATGATACATCAGAATTTCAGAGCTCAATTAGAAATGCATATCTAAGCTGCATTGTTTTTGTTTTTCTAGGTATTTTTTAATGGCAAGTAGCAAAATATACCATCAATCAGTTTGATCCATTCGAACCCCCTCCTTCATAGTCAGCCTTCAACATCCATCTTACTTTTGATAAATCACAAAATTAATATATTGGGAAAATGATTTTATGAAAAGATTTTTGGGGCTGACATGAACAGTCCTTACTAAATGAGAGTGATGAAGGATCGAGAAAAAAGTAGTACTTCTCTGAAAACACAGAAATATTTTAATATCTAATATTTTTTACAGTCTTTACCCTACAGTATGATGCATCATGAGGTAATTTTGCTGTGAATTGATGCTTTATAATTATAACTGAATAGAACTCTGTTAGACCCATTCTGACCTTGACCTCTTGCCTAATCCTTAAAGTGGAGTTCCCACCTGTCTGAGCAGAGTTTGCGGGCCTTCTGCAGCTGCAATTGTGTCCATTTGGGTCGGTTTTCCTCCAGAGCCTGTAGCACTTTGTGGACTACAGGTTTGGGAACACCCTGCCAGAGTGGTAAATGTGTAAAAGCATTACACCCATTAAATTAGTCATCATACAAAGAAAGGACAAACATATATATGGAATCCACCTGTACCAATCCACACAATAACAGACTAGAGCAACATTGTACCTTAATTGTAATTTGTAAACAAACCCCCTACCTATTTTTGTTGTTAAAAAAAAATCTGGGCCTTTACCTTTTGCTGAATGCCCATGGCAGCCTGTATGCACTCTGCTAACAGAGACAGGCGGTCCTTTGCTGTGCGGTCCAGAGCCAGACCACTGATCTGTTCTAGTGCGTCTGGGTCCTCTATGCCCTGGATCAGGCAGCCCAGCAGGGCCCAGATCAACAGGCCCACTAACCGCAGCTGCCGGGCATGGTGGGAAAGGTACTTCTCTGCCATTTGAAAGAGAAAGCGGATTGGGAGTGGCACGGATGCTACGGCCAAGGGCAGGTTGGTGAAAATGAAGGACAGTGCTTGAATTGCTAAGGGTATGACAGCTGGAAAGAGAAAGAAATATTAGTATTAAAACAATACTACAATTTCTTGAAACTTGTCTTGAAAATGTGAAACTCAGTCTGTACATACTTTTAGTGACAGTGTCCTTTCCCTTTACATTAAATGGCGTGTAATTCCAGTCCTTAGGTATTTTAGCCAGGACACTCTCTGGCACAGTATGCTTGAATAGGGCTCCACTGGGCTCCTCTGTGGCCTGCCAACCCAAAACCATGGAGACGAGGTGTACTAAAAGGCTGTTGGTGGATTTTGTGACTATTTCACGGACACAGCCGATCACCACTGGTACCGTCCGTGTTGTGTCTAACAAAAATGGTAATCAAAGACAGCAGATAAAAAAAAAGGTCACCTAAAGAATCTCAAATGAATAAATTCAGGCGTTACTATTTCAACCTATCATTTATCACATTTACGACCTAATTAGAAAAACATTCAGTCAGCTGCAACAGAACAAGCACAAGGTTGCAGTTATCGCACCAAATTGTTATCGCCAAGAAAGTAAAGAAGAAACCCTAATAACAGGGTACAAAACGCTACTACTGAATGGGCATACTTTGTACTATAATTTTAGGACTGGAAATGTCTGCTCTCCAATTTGAAATATATGCTGTGTGATCAATTAGAATTTTCTCAGCTGTATCCAGGAATGCCATGCTGTCACATATTTTAAAAATGTTAAAAATGATAAGTTTCTTTATAAAATTATTTAAAATTTGGTTAAAGATACTTTAACACAGTAAATTTAATTAAACACTGAATTAAATTCAGTTCAATTTTATTATTATACACAGGCACAACATTATGAGAACCTGCCTAATATTGTACCGGTCCCCCTTTAGCTGCCAAAACAGCCCTGAACCATCAAGGCAAGGACTCCACCGGTTGTGGTCCTTGGATCACTTTTGATTGACACTGACCACTGCAGACTGAAAACACCCCACAAGAGCTGAAGTTTTGGAGAAGCTCTGATTCAGTCATCTGGCCATCACAAGTTTGGCTCTTGTCAAACTCGCTCAAATCCTTATGCTTGCCCATTTCTTCTAACACAGCAACTTTGAGAACACACTGTTTAGTTGTTGCCTAATATATCTCATGCACTAACAGGTGCCATGATTAAGAGATATTCAGTGTTATTCACTTCACCTGTCAGTAGTCATAATGTCTTGCCTAATCAGTGTATAGAGCCAATTCACCAAAAAAGTCACCTCAAGGTGTTTAATACTGTAAAGACCCGACAATTTTAGAGAGAACCCCCAACAATCAGGTGATCCCCTATGAGCAAGCACTAGGCGATGGAGGGAAGGAAGAACTCCTGTTTAACAGGAAGCAGAATCCTCCAGAAGAATCAGGCTCAAGGAAGGGCAACCACCTGACTCAACAATTTGGGGGGTGAGGGGAAAGAGAAGAGAAAAAAGAATGCATAGAGAGACATGCTTCCTGCTGTAAAAAAAAAGAAATCCTAATAAAATTATCATAGCAGCAGGTGTGCAGCAACACGTGATCTTTGAAATGCAGAATAAAAATAGTTCAATACTATTGTGTTTATCCATATGCTATGAACATGTTAGTGAAAATACTGATATAAAAATGAAGGGTGATTACTACCACATTTGACTTGTTGACATGCTTTGGAATGTTTTTTTAAAAAGCAACAATTTACAGGTCAAGAAATGAGTCAATTTTTCATACAAAGGCATCAATAACTTATATAGATCCACGTGGCATTAAGGCTATTCTCTTAAGATCTACACTAAAGGCTCAAAAGTACTCAAAGTCAAGTTAAATTCAGCTGTTCTTGATCAAACTCAGGTGGCCTGATGGTAGGAATCTTAAAAGCTTCTCCAGGTGTATCGTCCTTCATCGGTTTGCCCTTTTATAGCCTTCTCATATTGATAACAGAGCAGCTACACTATGAAGTTGTATGGCCCTCATAAACTTCCTACAGCTCCGGCCATAAAACCAAAGGCTACAATCGAGAGAAATAGTATTGTGGCAGCACTGAAAGTGCACTGGACTCTTAAAGGATGCTTAACAAATGAGTGACCTCAGAGCTTCAGAAAAGGAGGAGAGTGGAACTGAAAATGATACAGCTTTTTAAAGGAGCAGCATTCTGTGGCAGGTGAGACCTAGACCTATTTTTCAAAGTCACTTGATTCTCAGACTTTATACCACCTGCAACTGTATTGACTTGTGTATTGATCTGAAACAACCTGCTACCGTGTGATGAAACATCAATGTACATGAAGAAATACTGAAACTCTGAATGTATTCTATGAGTTAACTCAGAGAAGAGTTTAAATAGAAATAGAGGCACTGGGGGTATACTGTAACCAAAATTATAATACAAAGATTTGGAACAGTCCAATAATTAAACTAATTACCCTGTGAGGATAAATGTTGATTGGATGACATTGAGAATTTTTCTCTGGCACACTCTATCTCTCTTCTGTTCATTTCCTCTGTCGACCCCTCCCTTGCTCTGTATCTAAATACTCTTCTCCAATCACCCTAATTTATGCTACAATAATTACCACTTACCCAGGATATAAGAATCACCACTAAAAAGCTTCATACTCCACAGGAGCGCAGATTAAGCTCTGTATTAAAGCTTGCACCAGAGAGAGCCAGAGAGAGTTGGGGAATAATTGCAGTCTGTGTAACAGTACAGTCACACTTTAGCTATGCAATGTCAACACTGACCTTAAGAGAGAAAATTGAGAAATTCTTTGAGAGCATATTTACCATTGTATTTAAAAATTCACCAATAATCTACAACAATCTGACAAATACACTGTTGAATCACGTTACAGTGTTCTGCTGAGATAAATGAGAGTTTTGGCAGTCAGGTGGCTGTTATGTTGACCCATTGCACCCACCTAAACATTGCTCCAGACCAAGCATACAACCCCACAGCAGCAGGACAAAAGCACCCTGACACGTAGCAAAAAGTGTCTATGAAGACTTGAGGAAAACAACAAAGAGCCCAAGGTGTTGACATAGCCTCAAAATTATCTATATGTGAATCTGATCAGAAATCTGCAGTTTATGCTGGAAAAAAATTGATTCACAGTGTCCCTACTCTCAAAAAAACAGGACCCAAAACATCACTAAAGGTCCGCTGTTGATGTGTTTTTTTTCCCCTAGGAGGATGGAGACCAATGCAATATGAGATTTTAATGTTGAGGGTGGTCTGAGTACATCTAATCAAATTTCTTCTTCTTCTTCTTCTTCTTCTTCTTCTTCTTCTTCTTCTTCTTCTTCTTCTTCTTCTTCTTCTTCTTTCGGCTGCTCCCATTAGGGGTCGCCACAGCGGATCATCTGCCTCCATCTCACCCTATCCCTTGCATCCTCTTCCCTCACACCAACCCTCTGCATGTCCTCCTTCACTACATCCATCAATCTTCTCTGTGGTCTTCCTCTTCTCCTCCTGCTTGGCAGCTCCATTTTCAACATCCTTTGTCCAATATATCCACTATCC